>PVJH01005824.1:0-66384 GCA_004026705.1 Nesogale talazaci
TGGCATTTCATTGTTTTCTCATATTCATTGTCCTTGCTTAATCCCGACCACAACTTAACATTTTTAAAGAGAAGGTGGAATAGAAAGGGGGAAACAATTTCAGGGATCTACATATAGCCTCCTCCCTGAGGTACGGACAACAGGGAAGTGGGCGAAGGGAGACATTGGACAGTGTACGATATGACAAAATAATGATAATTTGTAAATTATTAAGGGCTCATGGAGGAGGAGGAATGGAGAGGGAAGGGAAACCTGGGGAGCTGATAGCGGGGCCTATGTGGAAGGAGGATGTTTTGAGAATAATGATGGCAACCAAGGTGCAAATGTGGACTGCATACAATTGATGTGTGTATTGACCATGATAAGAGTTGGATGAGGCCCCAATAAAATGATTTAAAAAAAAAGATTTTTCAAAAGTTTTGAAAAATTTGTACATTTAGTGACTAATTTACAGAAATGCTCTCACATCTATCTACCGTACTCAGCACTTAGCGTTGGGGATTTTCGCTTTTCTCCCAAGGGCCTTCTGCTGCGGTCTGCAAGAACTCGCCTCGACCTTTTGGCTGTTTGATTTTCCTCACATCTGCTGCTTCCACCCCTTCCGATCAGGTGAGTGAAGCCCTTGCAAAACCTGTTGCTTCCCAGACTGGCTCCTACTGTCCCGGGACAGCAGGAACAGTGTCCCTGCGAGTGGAAAACACCAGGCGGCCAACTTAGCAGGGGTGGGGCTCAGAAAGCTCTGGGTGTGCAGTCACACGTGTGGGCACCCCCACCGTAACCCATGGCTAGAGGCTGCGGCCAGAGGGCAGGAGTCTGAGGATGAACACGGACGTGGCAGAGGGCAGCGAGGACAGACTGATTAGGAAACACTCGCAACAATGGAGCTTTATCCAGGAGGACCAGTTTCTCGTCCTATGCCAGGCATCACAGTGAGTAGGTGCCAAGGGTCAGGCTCATGGAGTGGGCAAAGGAGAAGCGAAAAATGGCCAGAATTTTAAACAGATGTGAAGTCATAATGAAAAAATGTCAATAACTAGCCCATTTCAAAGGGCTTTTCTGGTTGCGCTCCCATACTGACCTCATTTAGTTTTGAAAAACTCTGCATGATATACATTAGTAGTAGTAGTAGCAGCAGTATTTCTAGATATGGAACGTGGAGTTCATATAGTTTTTGAATGTAAGAACAAGAATTTGAGCCCAATTCTGACACCTTACATTATGTTTTTTAGTCTTTTTGGGTGAGAGACAATTAGTTTTGGCAGCAGATTTAATTAAGTTACCTTTATAAATTTTATATTTGCTTCCACTAAAGAACAATGCAAGGCAATGTACAAATGATATGTTCAAAAAATTATACCAGATGTTCAAAGAACTGAACTGAACAGCTAGTACAGTACACAAATGCTGCACAAAATAGTCACACACAAAAATTGTTATTGAATTGGCAAATGGGTGTGTGATTTCCCTGGAAGTCAAAAGCAATAAGCATGAAGAAAGCAGTTTGACAACACCACCCCTCCCAGATGTGCAAGTCCAGTATGACATTGAAAAAGGGGTTCTTTGATATTTAAGAAGATCGTGTCTCTGGTGCATCTGAAAAAGAGTATACATTTGCTGCAGTCTTCAGAGTTTGCAGCTAAATGAAATAATTCTTTCGGTGACCTTGAGTGCTATCATTAATCTCCACTTGTTAAATGAGGCAAGAGGTCCAGTTAAGAACCAGGAGATTGCACAATTAAATAGGGAACACTGTCCTCTGTCTTGGTCAAAAATCTCTTCTTAGCGCCAGTTATTGATGAGGTCAAGGGAAAGAGGCATCTTTGGAACTGGAAGCTAAGAGGACATCAGGGAGCCCTACCTCCAGCATCCAAATGCTCTTCTCAGGATCCTGGAACGTCCTGATTGCATCAGCAATTGAGAAGTGAAACTTTCGTGAAACTTCCCTCAGCCTCACTGCCCTTTTGGATCCAACTTAACATGAACTAACTGGCTAACTTAAGGTTGTGGAGGCTTTTTGTTTTTGTCAACAGTCTATTTCTCAGATCAATGGAATGGAGTCAAATCTTGGTTTGAGAGGAAAACGTTTTAAAACACGGAGCATGATTCATGTAATTGAAGTAATTCTGCTGAAGTCGCCACCATAGGAAACATTCCAACTTTGCTTCTTGGTGTTCCTTAATAAACCAACAGTTTGAGTGAGCCTTGCTCCAATGAGGTTGGTCTTGGTCTATGACAGTGTGAGACTGGCAGGCAGCAGAAATCTGGGATGGGAGGGAACCATCTACCTGCAGTTTCCACTGTTGCTCTGACCTTGAACAGCCCAGGTTAGCATTTTCCCTGACTTGCGGGGTTCCTGCTGCTCTGGTTTCTACAAGAAGCTGGCTGAGTTTCTGAATGATGCTTACAGAGCCACTGAACTCAACTGCAGGCTCTAGTCATTCATTCACATGGCAGGCATTTAACACGCACTCTCTGCCATGCCAGGCGTTATCAGAATGGGGGATTAAAACAAAACACTGCAGTTTCTAGGTACACATCCTAGTTTCGGGTGGTGTGGGTGGCGGAGCTGAGAAGGTAGTCCCAGAAAAGCAATTTTTTTTTGGATTGGGATTAAGAGAGACGAGCACAGGAATTAGACTTGGGTGGGTGGTAGGAGGAGACTGCCTGAGCTGAGTTTTGACTGGTGAAGAGCCAAACAAAATTGGTGGAAGGAAAACTGGGATTGTGTGTATATGCATATATGAGTGTGTAGAGTGGAGGGGGTGTGGGTGTGGGTGTTAGTGGTGTTTGTGAAAACAAAGCCAAACAAAAAATGTAAACTTATTGCCTCTCGGAGTGAATTCTGACTCCCAGAGACCCTATAAGACTGAGTAGAGGGGCTGAGCCCCGGTGGTGTAGTGGTTGTGTGCGGGACTGCGACCCACAGGGTTGGCGGTTCAAATCCAGCATCAGCTCTCCAGGAGCAAGGCTGGGCCTCCCACTCCCACCAGGGGGAAATGATGCCCCCCCCTAAAAAAAAAAGACTGAGTAGAATTGACCATGGTTTTTCTAACATTAGGGACATTGGTATCTGGTGGATCTGAACTGCCTACCTTTCTGCTAGCAGTCACACACTTAACCATTGTGCCAACAGAGTGAACCTGTGCTCATAAGTGTACATGGGACCCTGCAGTCCATTCTGATTCCTAGGTTTCTGAGGCTGGAAGTCTTTCCAGGAGCAAAGTCTCCTCTTCCCCACTGAGTGGCTGACAGATGTGAGCTGATGGCCTGGGTTAGCAAACAGTCAAGGCTTACCTGACGGCCAATCTGTGTGAGGGGATGTTAAATAAATACATGAGAAGACTTTTTTTTCTCCTTCAGACTTGAAAAAAGAATTTAAATATTGTTTTATATCAGTGGTTCTCAACTTTCCTAATGCCACAACCCCTTTAAAATAGTTCCTCCTGTTGCGGTGACCCCCACAATCATAACATTATTTTTGGTGCTACTTCATCACTGTAATTATGTTATGAATTGGGTGACCCCTGTGAAAGGGCCATGTGACCCTCAAAAGGGTCACGACCCAGGTTGAGCACCGCTGTTATAGGTCATTTTCTTTCACATGAGTCAAAATGCTACGTCACAATATGGATAGCATCGATATTAAAAAATAAAAGCTCTTTAACATTACTGCGCTCCCACAGGATTATACATACCATGTAAGAAAATTAATTTAGAACTAAAACATAAGAAAGAATAAACTCCTTAACCTGACTTTAGAATGTCCAGCAATTGTTCACATGGAATTTCCTGAGATGCATTAATTCATTAACATTGATATAGTACTGTAGGATTATCATACCCTATTATCAGTTCACCTACTTAAGCTTACAGAGGGTTGGGGAACATTTTGCTCTTCTTGCAAATGTTAAGCAATGAGCAAAGAAAAATTTCCACTCTTAAGGGAAATTAGGATGCATGGCATGTCAGTTCCTTGAGAAAATGGCTGAATGACAGACATCCATATGAGGAGCTTAAAAAACCATGAGGGACGTCTTAGCATGATTTAGGATTTAACCTCTAAGAATGTAAATTAGACATAGATTCATATTGTACGTTAAAATTTTAGTGAAAGAATGCTGATGTGTACCTTCTAAAAATAAATTTCTTAAAGACAATATATAAAGAAGAATGGAACTAAGAGAGGGAGGGAGGGAGGGAAAGAAGAAAACATAAAAGGGTATATTTCTTTAAGGCCCATGCACTGGGCAGCCGATACTTTTGAAAGTATGGTGAGCAAGTGTGGCTAGTTCCTGTGACCTTTAAGAGGACACACAAATGGAAGACCCAAACGTAATGGGGATATATGTTGCCTGAGGCCCAGGACTCCTTTTCTGGAAGTCAACTAAAGATTTAAAGATTTGAGACCATCTGATGTAGAATATAGGGGAAGCTTATTTAATTGTGGCGTCAGTTGGGTCAGTAGATGGCAAGCAGATCTACTGGGTACTTCCTACCCAAATTTGCCAAATGGGAGAAGCCTATTGATAATAATGAAAAATCAAGTAGGCATGATGCTTACAAATTTCCAAAGCAATCTGAACCTTGAACGGCTGTTAGAATAGCTTCAGATGAAATCACAGGTGGAGTGCAGTGAGTTCTTTCTTTTACAGCTTCTCGAGTCAGTCACCAGGTTTTCTCAGAGGATAGCGCACAAGAGCCTTGGTTATCTTCCCTAAGGAGAAGGGAAGGTTGTCTCATCGTTGATGAGAGGCAGAAGCTCAAGAGAAGTACAATTTTGACCCGAGAACCAGATCAAATACTAGACACACAAGTCTAGATTACAATATGCACCAGATGTACTTACACTAAAGAATGAGAAAAAGAAAAGCCAGTAAAGTATAAATTTCTCTCTATAGCAGAAAAATGAAACACTTGACTGCTTGTTACAAAACAACCCTCTGCTATAAATTAATGTAAGGCAATGAGACCTACTGTGTGGCTGAAATAGTAGACTCGCTCACCAAAACCATGGCTTTACACTACATTTGTTAATCCACATGGTTTCGAGGGTCAAGAACCCAGGAGAACAAAATACATAGTGACTGAGGTCTTAAAGACTTAAAGGTAAATAAGCGGCCATCTAACTCAGAAGCAGCAAGGCCCACACGGAGGAAGCACACCAGCCTGTGTGCCCATGGGATGTGGAGGGGATCAGATATCAGCATCAAAGAACTAGAGCTTATGTTGTTGTGAATGAGGGGAAAGTACAGATTGGGAACCCAAAGCCCATCTGCAGGTAACAGGACATCCCCTTACAGAATGGTCACGGGGAGGAGACAAGCCAGTCGGGGTGAGTACAGCAATGATGAAGCATAAAAATTTCCTCTAGTTCTTCAAGGCTTCCCCCCCACCCCCACCCTGCCACTGTCATGAACCCAATTCTACTTTACAAATCTGGCTAGACTAGAGGATGTGCACTGGCACAGATAGGAGCCAGAAACACGGGGAATTCAGGACAGATGATCCCTTCAGGGCCAGAGGTGAGAGAGGTGATACCGGGAGGGTTGAGGGAAGGTAGAAGGTGGAAATGTAGAAAGGAGAAACCAATGATAGGGATCTACATATAACCTCCTCTTGGGGTATGTACAACAGGGAATTGGGTGAAGGGAGACATCGGAGAGTGCAAAATATGACAAAGTAATAATAATTTATAAATTATGAAGGGTTCATGAGGGAGGGGGAAGCAGGGAGGGAGGAGAAAAAGGAGGAGTTGATAATAAGGGTTTAAGTTGAAAGCAAATGTTTTGAGAATGATGAGGGCAACAAATGTGCTTGACATACAATGGATGTAGGTATGTATGGGGCTAGGAGTTGTATAAGTATCCAATAAAACAATTTGAAAAAAAAAAAAGAAGCAGAATCCAGGAGGGTCTTAGTTGGGTGCTTTTGTTTCAGGGGCTTTCATAAGTCATAGCCCAGTGGTCAGTCATCTTCGGGCTCAATCACAGGAAGGTGCTTCTAACTTATTCACTTGGCTTTTGGTAGTTCTCAGTTCCTCACCATTTAGGTCTATCTTCTCTGACTGCCCAAATGTCCTCACAACATGACAGCTAACTTTCTACCAGTTCCCCCCCATCCCCCTCACATCACTCCTCCACTGCCTCACAAAGGTAGTAGGCTTCCCACGAAACAGGTGATATCTTACTCAAGTCACCCACTAGAAGGGAGTCACTAAGTCTGGACCACACTCCTGAGAAGAGAAACTAAGTTCTACCTCTTGAGTCATTTGTGGATATATCTTTAAAACAATCAGAAAAGTTTGTTCGTGATTGCAGACTCAGATAATGGCTATCTGGGCTAGCAAAGTACAGAAAAGAACATGAAGTTATTTCCTGTTAAACTGCAAACACTAACCTCCTTTAGGATGAAAAGATATGAGGGACTTTCTGAAGAAATAATCACCATCGATACTGAATAATCTACCTAAAACTGATTGGGGTGAAGATTGCACTCCCAAACACTCACGGCCATCAAGTCAATTCCGCCTCATCACGACCTACAGGACAGGGTGGAACTGCCCCCATGGGTTTCTAAGACTGACTCTTCAAAGGAGTGGAAAACCCCATCCCCGAGAGTGGCTAGGTGATTCCAAACTGCACACCTTGCAGATCGCAGCCCAGTGCATAGCCATCACTAACCCGGGCTCCTTGATGATTGCACATCTCTTTCTAATATGTTCAAATCATTGAATTGTATGCTATGAGTTATATATCAAGATAATTATTAAAATTAAAAAATTAAATATAGCAAGCATCAAAAGAAGATGAATGGAATATACAAAATCATGTTCAATAATTTCAGGAGGGTGTATATGATAAAAAAGGGTTGCACCAAAGGAACTGGCAAACGACAATGCTCCAGATAGTGCTGGAAGACCAACTGAAGGCGATGCTGGAGGTAATCATTCATTTATGGCAAGAAATTTGGCTACCCGACTAGAAAAGATTCACACAAGTGGACTTTAAAAACTTTACAGAAAAATGGACCTGAAAGACAATGGGAAAAATGTCCACAAACTTTTGGAAGCTCGTTTTCACTTGCTCTCATTTCAAAGAGAAGTAACCCCAAAGTGTAAATTATAGAACAATATCACTACTATCACATGCAAGTAAAATTTTGCTAAAGATGGCTCCAAATTAGATGCAGCAGTACAACTACAAGGGAATGACAGAAATTCCAGGTGGGTTCAGACGTGGATGTGGACCAAGGAACATCACTGCTGCCATTCGATGGATCTTGGCTAAAAGTAGAGAAAACCAGAAAGATGTTTACCTGTGCCTTAGTGATTACGGAAAGGCATCAAGTCATGTACATCATAACAAAGTATAGCTAACATTGTGGAGAATGGGAATTTTAGAACACTTCATTAGGTTCACGTAGAACCTGTAATCATTTGAAAAGAACTAGCTAGGAAAGGCTGCATGGTATAAAATCAAGAAAGGTATGCATTAGGGCTGTATCCTTTCAGCATACTTAGTCTGTAAGCTGAGCAAATAATTCAAGAAGCTGAACCATATGAAAAAGAATTGGAGTAGAACTCATAAATACAACTTTACTTATTGAAAGTGAAGCTGATTGGGAGCACTTCATGATAAAGATCAAAGACCACAGCCTTCAATGTAGATATGCTTGTAACCACTAGGTCACCAGGGTTCCTGGACCTGGTGTAAGTCATGGTATTTTCAGTGGTTTATAAGCATATAACATCTGGACAAAATAAGGAAGACTGAAGAATAACTTATGCCTTTTGATTATGGTATTGACAAAGAACAAAGGCTATACTTTGGATTTTAAGAAGAACAAACACGAAGCAGAGGCAGAATACTCCTTAAATGGAGGATGGAAAGATTTTACTTCATGTACTTTTGACATATTATTGGAGGGTCAAGGACCTGTTTGTGTGGTGCCACCTGCAGCACCTCCTGAAGTGGCTCCCACTGTCCAGCCGGCTGCGGCCACCTCTGTGAATACTCCTGACGGCCTGACGGCCACTGAGACTGTGCCCGCACTGAGCCAGGCCAAAGAGACTGAAAGCTGCCAGCTCATCACAGCCTGTGTAAAGTTCAAACAAACAAAAACAATCAAACAAACCAAAAACCAGGACATCGAACTTGCTAGCAAGTTAGCAGAAAAGAGGAAGATGTCTAATAGGATGGACTGATGCCATGGCTGCCACAGTGCACTCGACCACAGTGAGGTTGGCAGGGGAGTCCGGGGCTGAGGAGTATTTCTCTCTGCTGTACACAGAGGTGCTGCTCTGAGGGGGAATCAACTCAACAGCACAAGAAAGGTTAGAGCAGAGTGTGACCTTCTTGTTAGGGAAGTGCGAGTCACAGGCCCATTCAAACTTGCTGTCGTTTCACTTCCCGATGACCAAGAAATGTTGAAATCCACTGGCTGGACTAACCATGACCTTTTAGGAATGTGTTGTTATAAACCGTAAAAAAAAAATTCTCAAGTATTCAAACCTCAAGAATGGCCGGGAAGATCCCGAAACTGGGAAACTGGTAGGAATCTCATCCCTTAAACCCTAGTGTCCCTGTAAGGATTACATTTATATTCATAAGTGACATAATTCTATTTAGCTAGAAATAATCACTCTGACAGAAGACCAGTCTTAGCCTTATAATTTCTCTCTAGCTTATGCCATTTTAAACGTGTTTCTTTTCTTTTTATCACTCTTCCATATGCACTTTTCACCATTAACAAAGAACAGCTCTAAGTATCTTGCCTTTAAATGACAAGACACAGGCCCTCAGCACTTCAAAAGATTAGCTAAAACCATTTACTGGACACATGCTAAAAGCAAATGTTAACATGTCTTAAGATTAGCTCTTTCCTTTTTTGAGTCAAGGGGCCCTTGTATCTCATAAACCGTGAGATGAAAACCGTTTCTTGGGTTTTTTTTAGCCAGGTTTGAGAACTTCCTGAATTGCCTGCCATTTCCTTTCTCTTAGACTATTTATGCATTCAACAAGCAGGTCAAGTTCAGGCAAAACTATGATTCTGTTTTATGGAAAGAAGGCATTTTCATTGCCACTACTTTTGAGAAAATAAAGTGCCATATTCTAACCCTTTGGTATTACATCTCTACTGCACTGTTAATGGCGGCGCTTTCAAAGTAAGCTGATGGTACTGGGGGATGGGAGGAAGACAGGAGGAGGAAAACTGACCTCTGTTAGATGGCACTCCCTCAAACACCCCCGCCCCCCAGGGATGTGACTGAGTCCACACTCCAAGCCACTACAAGACAAGCCATTTTGTTTTCATCAGTCTTGTCAGCAGGTGAGGGAAATTAACGGAGTCCTCACAGGTGGCTGCGCCTGCTGCCTGAGGTTGCAGATCGCGTGGCTGCTATCCATGGGACCAGAAGAACTGCCGGAAGAACAATCTTGGATAAAGACTATGATGGAACGAATACAAGCTTTGGAGTCAGACTCGGTTGTGTGATTTCACAAATGACCAATCTTCTATCAAGATCTGCTGATCTTCTATCAGCAAGGTACGTATATCAAGGCCTCAGTTTGTACCATTGTTGTTGGCTCCATGATAATCTCACCGAGGTGGTTTTCTTTTCAGTCCATGAATAGCTACAGTGCCACTATGACTTCTGTTAGCTGTGGTATTCTCTCTCAGTTTCTGCTTAATTACATTGGACCTGCTCAGACAGATAAGACACCTGATTCTTCCCTGACTCTTGGTACTCTCCAGAAACATGATCTTCTAACTGAATTTTTGCTGGAGATGACTGTAGCAGTTGTCCAGAATTTTGGTGGCCACTTATAAAGGTCTTAAAATCACACAGGGGTCAATAATTCTTGGTCCCCATTTGAGGAAGCATTGGGGGATTCAGTCTATGAGACCAAGACTACTTGCCTAAGATTTCTTCTGCATTCAACAAAGAAATGATCTCTCAAAACATGACTTCTTAATTCAAGGGGTGTTTTAAGTTTTTACCATGAGTTAAGTGATGGCTGACAGATCATCAGTTTTACATTCAACAGCTCATCAAGCAACCATGATCTTGCCTTGTTTTCATTAAGGGGTGGTGGCAGTGCTTTTGTCACTTGGATTTGGACATAGTATATCATAAGTATGTTAGAGTTCTTTTATCTTATTTTCTGTAATTTAGGATTATATGTATAGGTGCCATATATAGAGCAGGGTCTTCTTGTGTCTTTCAAAAGGCACATTTCAAAGCAAACATATCAAGAGCCTGAACCCATCTAGAATTCTTCCTTTTTAATATTTTATTGCGCTTTTGTGTGACGTTCACACAAAAGCTTAGTTTTCCATTGAGCAATGGAAACTATTCTGGTTGCTCTTCCTTGTTCCCCATTTCCACTCTCCTCTTTCATTCCACCTCTCCAGCTTTCCTTGCCCCTCCTTGCTTGTTTCATCTTTTGCTTTTGGCATTGGCAAGAGTTGGCCAGCTGGTCTTGTGCAATTGATTGCTCCGTGGAGCACATTCCTCAAGGGTATCATTATTTCATGGGGCAGTCTATTTTTAGAATCATTTTACTGGGGGCGGGTACAACTCCTATCACAATCCATCTATCCATCCATTGTAGCAAGCACATTTGTACATGTGTTGCCATCATCATTCTCAAAACATTTGTTTTCTATTTGAGCCCTTGGTATCAGCTCCTCCTTTTTCTCCTCCCCTACTTCATGAACCTTTGATAATTTATGTTATTATTACTTTGTCATATCATACCTTGTCCAACATCTCCCTTCACTCACTTTTCTGTTGTCCATCCCCCAGTAAGGAGGTTATATGAAGATACCTGTAATCATTGTCCCCTTTCTACGCCACCCTCCATCCACCCTCCTGGTATCACCACTCTTAGCACTGGTCCTGAAGGGATCATCTGTTCTGGATTTCCTGTTTTTCCAGTTTCTGTCTGTATCAGAGTACATCCTCTGGTCTAGCTGGATTTGTAAGGTAGAATTTGGATAATGAGAGTGGGGGTGGGGGTGGGGGCAGGAAACATTTAAGAACTAGAGGAAAGTTGCTATACTGCACTCTGACTGGCTCGTCTCCTCCCTGCGACCCTTCTGTAAGGGGATGCCCAGATGCCATAAGAGCCTTGGAGCCACATCTGCACTCTCCCTCATTCACAATGGTTTTGGTTTTTTTGGTTCTTTGATGCCTGATAACTGATCCCTTGGACCCCTCGTGATCACACAGACAGTGTGCTTCTCCCATGTGGGCTTTGTTGCTTCTGAGCAAGATGGCTGCTTGTTCATGTTCGAGCTTTAAGACCCCAGGCACTACATCTTTTGATAGCCGGGCACCATCAGCTTGCTTCACCACATTTACTCATGTACCCGCTTTGTCTTCAGCGATCCTCTCAGAAAAGTGGGCATCAAGGAAGGGGAAATCTATTTTTGGATGAAAGATGATCCCAGGAATGATTTTACAGCATTGGAGCTGCAGAGTTCCTCCAGTTCCTATCAGTTCAGTTATCCTTATCTTTCTTATGAATTTGAGTTTTCCACATTATCCTCCCATTCTAATCTGGGCCTTCTATTGTGTCCTTGGTTATAGGAGTATGTACTGGTAGCCTGGTACCATTTATTTCTCTGCTTTTTTTTTTTAATTTTTTTTTTAAGGCATCACTGCCCTCAGGTGGTGGGAGTAGGAGGCCCAGCCTTTGCTCCATGGAGCCAGAATCGAACCTCCATCCCAGTGGGCCGCCGTCCCGCGCACAAGCAGTTCTCTGCTTTTAGGTAAGAGAAGGCTGTAGTGACTGTGGGCCCTTAGTCCAGCAGAGTAATTGTTTCTTGAGTATTTGACTTCCTCCACTCCAGATGGTAGTAAGAAACCAATAGTTGTATCTTGGATAGCTGCTCACAAGCTCTTCAGACCCCAGACACTACTCACCAAATTAGAATGTGGAACATTATATCGATGAGCTACCTTATGCCAACAACTGAGATGTCCTGAGTCTATGGTTGTGAGCCTTCAGGCCCACTAATTCAATTCCACAAGGTATATGGCTATATTTAAGAAGTTTCCATATGTGTTTTGTTAAGTATATGAATATATGTAACACATATAAATATGAATATACAAAGGCCCACAATTTTATCTATGGAGAATACTTAAAGCACCTATTGATAGAGCTCAAAGATTATAGCCACCAGTAGAGATTACCCTTCCACGTGCGCGCGCACACACACACACATCCTCTCAACCAACAAGGCACATCATGATCAATAGAGAAAATACTGAAGTTGCCAAGAATTTGTTTTACTTGAATCTAACAGCAACATTCATGGAATCAATAGTCAAGAAATCAAACGACATATTGCATTGTGCAAATCTGCTTCAAAAGTTCTCTTGAAAATGCTAAAAGAGCAAAGAAGTCACTTTGAGGACTAAGGGGCACCAGATACAAGCCATGGTATTTTCAATTGCCTCATATGTATGCAAAATCTGGACTATGAATGAGGGAGACTGTCAAAGGATTGATGCATTTGAATTAAGCTGTGAGTGCCATGGATTGTCAGAACGAACAAGTCTGTCTTGGAACACATACAGCCAAAATGCTCCTTAGAAGTGGTGAGATTTTATCTCATGTACTTTGGGCATTATCAGGCTTCACTAGTCCCTAGAGGAGGAGATGATGCTTGGTAAAGTAGAAGTAGATGAAAAAGAGGAACAGTCTCAACAAGATGATTGACAGTGGCTATGACAGGTTCCAACAGAGCAATGATTGTGAGGATGCTGCAGAACCAGGGAGTTTGTCATTCTGTTGTACAAAGTGTTGTCATGAGTTGGAATCACTGTGATTGAACAGCAACAACATACCTATATGTGTATATGCATGCACTCCCATATATAACCCAACGATAAATGTATAGCATACATACCCCCTTATGTAACCACTCACAATGTTTTGGTTGTCATTGCTGTTGTCGCAGAATTGTGTACGTTATAGCATTTACTGTTATACTTTATTCTTGTGTCCCTTTACCTTGGTCATATTGTGCTGATCTCTCCCTCTTCTCCAGAATTAACACATCTACCACACACTGAAGAAATTGTTGTAATTGGGATCAACTCAAAGGCAGTGGGGATTTTATTGTTTTCCTATCTAGTCAGTGATTCTCCCTCCTCCCACCCACCACAGGTAACTATCAACGGTCATTGCTTACTTAAAAAAAAAAACAACAAAATAAAAAGGTACCACATATGTGTCCTTTTGTAATTGACTGCCATCTAGAATATTTGCAATTAATGGGTCACAAAATATTCAAATTATTTTGAATTTCTTAATAATACATATGACTATAATGGTGACACAAGGGAGATGCCGATACAGAAACGATGGGAGAAGTTATTGTAAAATGGGAAATATGAGAGAATCATCAAACTTTCTTTATGACAACTATGAAATGGCTCACAATCTTATCCCATGATGCTGGCAGGTATGAGGTCAGGATCATTTCCTGAGATTCCTTGGGTTACTTTGGATTCAGTCTTTTCTCTCTGGCTGCACAAATCCTCAGGAGGGTGACCGCTATCAAAGGGAATGTGACAGTTACATAAGCTAGTGTCAACGTGACAGTATTAAATGTGGAGGGTTGGAGTTTAGCCTGTCAATCAGGTCACAGCTTGATGACCTCACTTGGAGGTGCATCAGAGATAAATAGCTCCCTGGAGGTCAGACACGCCCTCTCTCAGCTTGACTTCCTGTGAGACATTCCTGTTGACAAGCCACACGGAGCCATGCTAATAAAGCCAGAGGCCTAGAGCTATAAGAGCCACGTGGAGACCCACTCCAGCACTGAGATGCTTCTACCACCACTGGATCCACAAGACTTTCCACGCACTGGCCTGTGATCTACCCGCATTTGGCATCATTGCATGGCTGTGTGAGTCTAAAGGGGAACTTAAGGAATAGTATTGACATATGGGGGGATATTGGACTTATGGACTTAATCTGGACTGGACTGGGATATTTTCTTAAGGTATAATTGCTCCCTGATATAAAGTTTTCTCTTACACACATATGTCTCTGGGCCTGTTTCTTTAGTCAACCCAGACTCACACAGGGAGTGTATGTGTTAAGTGGGTGGCTGTCCTGATGCCAGAAGTCTAATCAAGTCATATTTTACAAAATCACCACCGAGGTTTAGAGGTTAAAGTCCACTTTCTTTGAGATCCTTGTGTCAGTAGTGCTTGATATCCCGGCAAAATAGCAAAGAAGGGAGACATTCTGATGGGACTGGGGACTGATGATGATTGTGGTAGGGAAGGTGGTCCCCATAAAGTGGTATGCATAAAAAATAAACTACTGGGGGTTAGGGGAAATAGCAAAGACAAATAAAAATGATAATATCGGAAGTTATTTGGGGGAGCTATTAATGAGGTTGTACTTTCTAGACATTATTCTTAACTCTGATATCCCAAGAAACCCTGGTGGCACAATGGGTTAAATGCTAGGTAATCAGCCATTTGATCTCACTCACCAGCCACACTGCAGGATAAAGATGAGACTGCCTGCTTCCCACAGAGATCTACAGCTGGGGAACCCTACACAGCAGTTCTACTCTGATATATGGTGTTTCCATGAGTCACTATGAATAGATTCGAGAGCGTTTCATTTTGGATTCGTAGCACAGATGATATTTCTGACGTTAAAGATGAACGACAAAAACAAAGAGTCTTTGCATACATTTCTTCTTCTCAAAGTTTAAGTGCTTCGTTTACCTCATTTCATTGAATTTTATGAGATCTTCAAAAGGTGTATGGCTGATTTAATCCTGACTTCGTCTCAGCATTATTCATGGAAATAATAGGCACGTCAGAGTGAGGTGGGCAGGGTTCAAGTCCCAGCTCTGTACTTACTTGTGCGTGACCATTGCGTGTTATCAGCCCTCTGAAGCTCCACTTCCTCACTGCTTCAGAAAGTGTGGTTTTACCCCTTAGCTACTTCCGATGGTGCTTGAAAGAATTAAGTGAGACAACATATATAAAATGTTGGCTACAAGGAACACCTCCGATGTGCTATTTCTCTGTGTGAGATTTTAAATCAACATCTGTCCTTTCACAGATAAGCTTCCATCAGATAACAGAGTTAATTTGGGGGGTTTAGCTGTGCTGCATCTGATACTAGCTAGACCTGACATGTGAAAACAACAAACATTATTCTTTTTATTACTGTTGTCTTACTGTAGGTGCTTAAAGTCACAGCGTCTGTAACATAAAACCACAAATCCTTTAACTGTGATGAATTCAACTTCTGCTGGCAGGGGTGACCTCTCTGAATACACCCGGACCAGAGTTCATCAAGATTTCTGCTGTTACCCTGAGTAGCATGTTAAGTAGTCCCTTTTCTCAATTAAAATGGTGTAGGTCATGCACACTGGCATTCTGTCAGCATCTGATAAGTTAAACAAATTACTTCTTCAGCTTTAGCCTTCTCCCGGCTGGAAGTGCCTTTCTGAGCAGGGTGTCATGTGTTCCTGTTTGCTGACGTGGGAGGTGGTTGGGAGACCAGATGGGAATGAGATTCCCATTCTTTCGATATGGTTGGGATCTCAGTGACAGTTGATACTGGTAACTGAGCTGATTTTTTTCCCCCAAAGGGCCCTGCCCCTCCTCTCTTTTCTCCCTCTTCTCTGCTTCATGTCGTCTGATAGAATACTGCGCAGAGTGTTTCCCTCTCCTGTTCCTTACTTCCCTGTCTCACCCTGGACTTGTCCATGTTCGCCTCATCTGTGCCCACTTCTTGAGTCACGCGCACCCCTACACCTTGCCAAACTGTGCTTTCCATCCTGGTTGTCTAACCCATCAGACCTCTCCATTCCATTGTTCATTCCATGCCATTAGATGCCATCCAGTGACTTTTGACTCAGAGCGATTCCACATACAATAGAATGAAACACTGCCCAGTCCAGCATCAACCTTACAAGCATTGTTATATTTGAACACGTTGTTGTAGCCACTGTGCCAATCCAACTCTTGGAATTACCAATCTATCTTGTTGCCTTACTGTATTTTACAAGCAAGATAAAAATACTTTATTTTGCAAGTACTGTGTCCTTTTCCAGGGACTAGTCTCTTCTGAGAATATATGCAAAGTACAGGAATTGAAGTCTCATCTCGTCACCTTCATTTTCAGCAAGGTTGCGTTACCAGTAAATCTCTCTCTAATCCTGACGCCGCATTCTTCATCTAGTGCGGCTTCTCTGACCACTTGCTCAGCATACAGATTGAATAAAGATGGTGAGAGGACACAACCACCCTGACGCACACATTTCCAGATTTTACACCACACAATTCCCTTGTCCTGCTTGATTGATTGCTTCTTGGTCCACATGCAAGTTCTGCAGGGGCACAATGGAATGTTGCAGGATTCTCATGTTCTCAGTGCTAGTATCCAGACTGTTCTGATTCACACAGTCAAATGCCTTGGCAGAGTCCATCAAACACTATTTTTCCTGGTAGCCATGGTTTCAGTCAAGATCCATCTGATATCAGAAGTGATACTGTTCATGTCACATACTCTTCTGAATTGGCTGGATTCCGGAAGACTCCCGTTGATGTACTGTTAAATCCATTTTTGAGTGATCTTCAATAAAATTTCACTTGTATATGACATTAATGATATGGTCTTGTATCACGTTTCTTTGGAATAAAGCTAAGAATGAATCTCTTCCAGTCAGTTAGTGGGCCAGCTAGCTAACTAGGTGCCTTCTGTTTCTTGGAATACATGAATGAGTGCTTCGAGTGTTTCATCAGCTTGTTGGATCATTTATTCAGCATTTTATCAATTCCTAGAGCCTGGGGTTTTTGGTTCATACCTTCAGTAACATTGATCCTAGATCATATGTAACATTTTGAAATGGCTGAAGGACAACAATTTCGTTTTAGTATTGTCACTCTGTATTCCTTCCATCTTCTTTGGAAGCTTCCTGCATCACTCAAGAGTGTGCTCGTAGAGTATTTCAGTATGGCGACTTGAGGCTTGACTCTTTCTTCAGTTCTTTCAGTTTAAGGTATGTTGAATGGCTTCGTCCTCTTTGGTTTTCTGACTCCAAGTCTTTACACATTTCATCACAATGCTTTTCCTTGTTTCTACCCCCAGTCAATATGTTCTAGCTGTTGTGCCGTCTCTGTTTCCGACTCTTGCATTTCAATCACCAGGAAATGTCAATGAATCTTGATAGCATGCTTGATCAATTTCAGACTGAAGATTGAAATCTTCAGTCGAATTCTTGGGAGAATTCCTCAGTTTCTTCATCACTGCCTTTAGAGGTTGGTGTATAACTCTGAATAATAGTTGTACCGATTGGATTTCCTTGTATGGCAGTAGACACTATCCCATCACAGACAGTAGTGTATGTCAAGAGAGATCTTGAAATACCTTTTCTTATACTGACTGTGATACTATTCTTCTTGAATTTGTCACTACTGGCACAGAAAACAACATAAACATTCACCAGGACCAGTTCATACCAGCCTAGAGCAATGCCAGTCTAGGCTATGAATCTCTGTATGTTTCAGGTCATTTTTGGCGATTTCCAACTTCCCAAGATTCATACTTAATACATTTCAAGTTTCAATTACTAATAGCTGTTTGCAGGCATTTGTTCTCATTCTGAGTTGTGCTCCACCATTAAATGAACCTCTAAGAGTTTTACCCCATCCGAGTTATTATGGATGATTCTAATTTGAAGAGGGAATTCTTTCTCAGTTGTTACTTGAATGGCTTCTATCCTGAGGGGCTCATTTTCTGGCACTATACTGACAATACTGGGCTGCTTTTCAATATCTGACAATGTTCTACTGCTATTCATGAGGTTTTTAGTGCTCATTCTTCTGAAGTAGACAGCCTATTCCTTCTTGGTAGTCTATTCTTAGTCTGTAAGCTCTGCTGAAGCGTTTCAATTTGGGTGACCCAGAACTACCGGCATTCCTGCAACACTGAAGCCATCGCAGACTGGCAAATGACAGACAAGTAGTGGTTATATACTCTACAGAAGCTAATTTTATGGTTTGTGAATTATATATCAATGGACCCTTTTATATAGATATAGTTAATGTATATTAGAATATGGATACAATAAGCACTTGTACTTCAATTTACTCTGGCATCTCTGGAGGCCCTAAATAATCTCTGCTATGAAGCAAATGTCAGGCATCTACATGTGTTCCTTTAGAAAACAATCTGATAGGAGTAATAATCTTGTAAATTAGAAACTAAGGACTCCTGCTGGGAGTTTGGATGCATTTCCCTCCCTCACTCTCATCTTTTCTGTAGCTGTTTACCTTAGTACAGAGGCTGAACTTGTGCAGGGGCTGCCGCTCTCCTCTCCTTTTCAAGTCTTGGAGTGAAAATATTGCATGACTATATTTACTCAAGTGATGTCAAACAGAGCAGAATACAGAGGATTGCAACAGCAACAGCAGAATCTGCAATTAAGGCTTGAATAGGAAAAAAAATGATCTAAAATGTCACCCTTGTGAAACGAAATGATAAAGGCCCAATGAAAAGACCTTTAGATGAATGCTAGATAGGACAACCAGCAAAGCTAACTCTGAAATAACAAAATGTCTATGAGGTAATCTCGTCATCTTCTGAATTTTTAGCTCATTGGTCAGCCCTTTTGTTAGCACCTGTAATAAGACAGCAATAAAGGGTAGCTCTTGAGCAAAGGCCAAGATCAAGCTTTTTTCCTTTAAGCTACTTATAAGTACACACACACACACACACAGAGTTTTAAATATGCCTGTCACCTATAAGGCATTAGGCATAGGTTTGAGGTGGGAAAAAAGTACAAGAAATGATTGAGTTTCTTTAGTTCTGGGCTTCCTTTGCCTGAATGGCCCACGAAGTTTCCAATCGGCTGCTTTCTGTTTACAGCACAAATGTTAATAGACTCAATGCCAATGGGTTTGGTATTTGCTATTCCTCATGAAAAAAGACCTTTAGGTCATTTTAATAACACTTTATCTTTACATTAAAGTTTAAGTATTAAAACGTTCCAGGATTTCTGTTTTATTGACTATGCAAAGGAAGCAATGCAATTTCATCATATGTGGGAAAGAGAACCCGGGAAGAGAGTGTATGTGGACTAGCTCTCAACATTCAAATGACAAGGATTCTTGCGGAAGGAATCTTCACATTGGGTTGGAGATGCGGGCCACTCACATTTTCCTAAGTAAAAGGTACTCCCCATGATGCTCCCCATAAAAATGCCAATTTGAAGGTGCTACATGTAAGCACATGGCTGGTTCTATATACACATGGAGATCAACTGTTTCAATGCTATCTGCTAAATAAAGGTTGTCTGTCATCAAAAGCAATCAGATGTTATTTTTGTCCCGCCCTAAGAACAGCCCACTCCCTCCTGATAAGGATAATGGATTGTCCTCCTGGAGAGGGCTCAAAGCCATGTCAGAGACAACCAAAGTTAGGCTGCCATCTTTTTTTTTTTTTAATATATATCTTCCTATGAAGTTTTAGTTTAATATGCAGTTCATAGTTCATTATATAATACAGGATACATTTCATTGTGTATAGTTAAGTATAAAACATGAATACCACTTTACATTAGCAGAATACAATAAAATTCTTATCAAACTAAGAGGCTACCAACATGACTTGAGAGTCCACCCTTCTTGTTAAGTATGAACCTTCCTGTCACATGTGTGCCTACAGTGCCTCCCTTTCTATTGCATGTACACCCCTCGCTTGTCTCCCTCATCTGATGTGTATGCCTCTTGTCAACCCCTTCCTATTATGTATGTACTTACTGTGGCCTACATGCCTGAGATCTCTCTGCCCGCCCCTGAAGTCTTGACTATGGAGGTGAGCCCTGGAATGCTTTACCTTGTCTGATGTCTTTCTACTTTACTCCTCAATTACACAACTGCTCCGTGGACCCATTAGATGGTGGGAAGGCTGGTCTCTCACAATCATATTCTTCTAATCCTGTCTTTGGTTAAAATTGTCCAGGTGTGCCACAGCTATCTAGAGAACCTGTCATAAGAACATATTAACATCCTGTTTAACATGGCCATTTCTAGATGTGAGATGTGGTGTAAGTGTAAAATGCTCCAATTATAAAACTCTGGAAGCGTCAGCAACAGCACCAGCTGTATCACACACTCAACACACTGCCAGATGACATGCTCAACCACAGAATTCTTATTGCTCCAATTCCTCAGCAACACCACATTGCTTGACTTTTCCATTTTTGACCATCTGATGTGGGTACAATGAATATAACATGGCGATTTTAATCTGCATCTCTATAATTAGTAATGGGGCTGAGCATCTGTGTAAGGGAGAGTGCTACTCCCTTTTTCTGAAATATCACATTCCTTAATCGGTTTTACTAGACATAAAAGTGATAGGATTGCTACCTGATTGTCACTCCTATCTATGAGTTTCAAAGGGAAAGGGAAGGTATTCTTTTAGATGGACTCGTAAGAAATAAATAATGAGCACAGTTGACTACAGAAGTGTCCAGAACTTAAGTACATACTCAATACTTCCAAATGCCAGAATATATTTGTGTATGAATGAGTGATGAGATAACTTGTTATTTTTTTAGGCTCACCAGACCTTTGTACAGTTAGCTTGGCTTCAAAGTGGAGAGATGAAAGCCAGCTTACTGCATGAGCTTATATTATTTTTGCTCAAGTGGGACTCTGATCCTCATGGACATATATGTAGTAGATACTCAGCAAATACAAGCTGACTGACAATATAGGATTGGAGGAGTGTTTCGTTGTTCTAGGTACAAAACTCTCTTAAGTTGTGGGGTGATTATATTTTACTTTGGAAGGTGTTTCCATATGTTTCTTAAAAAAAAAAAAAAACAGCTCAGGCTGAGCCTCGGTGGCATAGTGGTTGTGCGCAGGACTGCGGCCCACTGGGATGCAGGTTCAATTCCAGCAGCGACTCCACAGGAGCAAAGGCTGGGCCTCCTACTCCCACCACCAGAGGGCAATGATGGCCAACAAACAAACAAAAACCAACTGTTGACATCATTAAACAACACTTGACATTTATCCTATGTAGAATAAACAAAGTTAAGTGGATTTGTATGATCTGCCTTTCACCATCAGTCTTTATAGAGCCTCAATTTTACTGTCAAATGTTAGATCCCAACACATCCCAAATCTGCCTCCGCCTTCACCTCCTGCACTCCTCAGGTCTCAAGGAACATCCACTGGAATTGGTTCAGCTGTTTGAGTCTCCGGCCACCAATCTCTAACAGCAATACTTCTTGCTGTTTTTCTTCACTTTTTCCATTAAGTTATATTTTAAGAAATACTATTCTGGGACTTAAATTTTATATCAGCTTTATAGTAAATGCACAGAGTTTAATAAATATTTGTACTGCAAGGAAAAATACTCATAATCCTGAAACTACAAAATTCCTTTTAAGAATGGTGATTAAAGTTCATTAAAATGCTAATTAAATCTAATCCTAAACTAATGAAATGTTCCTTGCCATCAATTGGAGTTTGACATTTTACATAATACGAGGCCTTAAACCCAAATAAACAAAAAGCTCAAAGCAACAATGTTGGAATTCCATTTATAAATATTCTATCTATGCTATCCTTGTTAGTTGAAAAATGAAGGTATATATGAAATCCATTTAATATAATTTCTATTGAATATACAGAATAAATTTGAAGATTTCTATATGAGAAATTCTAGTTTAGTGTCGATTCATTTATAAAACGAAGAGAGTTCTTTGCCCTGGCCATTTGTATGTCCATTCAGATGCTGCATTTGTGATTTGCTCCGGGCCATTCTTCAATAAAAATGCCCCTTTTGGGCTGAGCCCAGGTGGCGAAGTGGTTGAGAGCAGGACTGCGGCCTGTGGGCGTGGTGGTTCAAATCCAGCGGCAGCTCTCAGGAGCAGCGCTGGGTAGCGCCCACGACCACCAGAGGTAGTGATGCCCCCAAAAAACAAAAACAAAAAGATGCCCCTTTTTCTGCTCCAGCTCACACAGATCCAGCAGCCAGCCGACTTGCACCAAGGCCAACGGTGAGCGCACCTGCATCAGCATCCAGCAGAGTGGCATGCATCAAGTACTTCGAGCAGCAGAGATTCCGCCTGGTGGCCAGGAAGTTAGTTAGGGTCTCCAAGGAACACCTGAAACACTCAGGGCCATGTGGCCGCGGTCAGGGAGGGGCTGAATGTGGTGAAAAGGGTCCAGGTGACGCTGGGGGACTCTAATCCAGAGGATCCTGAAGCAGGCACCATTGGAGGGGGCTTCTGTCTTCTAGTTGGCAGGAGCATCATTCATGGGCAGTGGTGACTCAGTCAAAAGCGCTGAGAACAAATCAGTTTCTGCTTTAAGTTGGAGTCATTGGCAGACTACAAGTCTTGTGACTATGAGTGACTCTACAAGTAAGAATAAAATAATGCCTTCGGAGACTTAGGGAAAAAAGATGTCTCAGCTCCTCCCCCCCCCCCCCCCGCCCCCACGTCCCCTTTACCGAGGAGCAGAGCAGGGCTGTTAGCACTTAATTTATATGAGGCTGACACATTCACACCCAGTCTTTGCAGGGGAATTTCAAGTGGTTTATAATTGGTTCAGTGTTTTTTAAAGATTGATCAGAATTAAGTGATGCCTAGCTATATACCCCCATTTATTCTTAAGGACAGGCTAGCACCTCTGCACCACGGGCAGAATGAGGTGTGGAAGAGGGATTAAATGAGCTCTCTTTCTCCGATCACTGAAATGTTTTTAATATCTCAGGACAGCACGGGGCTTAGTAACACGGCAACCCAATAAGCATAACGGACCCTTCTGAGGCTGGTATTTACTAATGAAGATGGAACCCAAGAGCCTTTTGATAAACTCGTGAGCTATGTGTGAGTTCTAGAACCTTGAAGGGCTACGGGTAACCAAAGAAATGAAAACCGAGGCGCTTAACGTCATGTCCACTCCATGGACTGTGCAATAAGATGCTATGTAATTTAGATGTTGGGAGAACACCTGAAAACCCTTGGGGAACCTAACTGCCCATGCTGCTGAGGAAGGAAAAACGGACTTCGGCTGGAATGAGAAGTGAGGGGAGAGAGCCGAGGGTGATTCACCCTGCTTACTGGTTCACCCACTTGTCGAAAAGGCCCAACCTGAGACCTGTCTGCTGCTGGACCTGCCGGTATCCCTCTCAAGACCCAGTGACAGAAGAGTGTGTGTTTCAGAGGTTTTAAGACTGCGAGTAAATAATAAAAGCAAAGTTGCTTTTTCTCAAAAGAAAAGAAAATCCGCTAGGAGACCACAGACATATGAGCATCCAAGCTTTTGGAAGTCCCTCCTATATTTGGTCCAACATTACCTGAAGGGCTGTAGTGCGTACCCCCATCGAAAAGCTAATCATCAAAACCAGCTGATACTCAGGTCGTTAGTCTAAAACCAAAAAACCCTCAGCGCGGCTCTTTGCCTAGTCTCCTTCAAACTCCTTTGAGTTCTGACAATGAGCTGTTTATTGTTTTCTATGGCATTCTATTCCCTCTTCTAATTTCACTATGACATTGGCTTAAATATTATTTTTAACTTGGGATCATTTCTGAAAACATTTCACCATGTGTCTAAGATAAACGAAGGTACACCTTCAACTCCCTATTGCAAAGGTATCGTTAGCAAAGACAAAGACTGTGAATGATCTCCATTTTTAATTTTTATTTTATTTTTAAATTGAGAGCATATACCATAAACCCATTAATTCTTTCTTTCTTTTTTTTTTTAGTCTTACAAGCCTTTATTTCTCATGTCATTTTCCAAATCCCCAAAAGGTAAATACATGTAACTTCATAAAAATCTAAGTCCCAATAATGAAATTTTGCCTTGCTATTACGGACCCTCCAGTCAATTCTGACTCAGAAAGACCCATGTACAACAGAACAAAACACCGCCCACTCTGCCCTCTTCTCCACCACAGCGACTCGGAGCTCATAAACCCATTAATTTCTACCTGGAAACTTCAGCTGAAATATTTTGATTCTCCTAAAATCTAGCAATATAAGCATAAATATGATGGAAAAAACAATGGTGTTGGAGCCTATCCTATTCCAAATATCATCTTCTGAGATAATAAAAGACTCCTTTTTTTAAGTAAATAAAGAGCTATTGAATACTGATTGAATACTGATTTCTTTTCTTTTGAGAAAAAGCAACTTTGCTTTTATTATTTACTCTCAGTCTTAAAACCTCTGAAACACACACTCTTCTGTCACTGGGTCTTGAGAGGGATACCGGCAGGTCCAGCAGCAGACAGGTCTCAGGTTGGGCCTTTTCGACAAGTGGGTGAACCAGTAAGCAGGGTGAATCACCCTCGGCTCTCTCCCCTCACTTCTCATTCCAGCTGAAGTCCGTTTTTCCTTCCTCAGCAGCATGGGCAGTTAGGTTCCCCAAGGGTTTTCAGGTGTTCTCCCAACATCTAAATTACATAGCATCTTATTGCACAGTCCATGGAGTGGACATGACGTTAAGCGCCTCGGTTTTCATTTCTTCGGTTACCCGTAGCCCTTTCTATTGAATACTGATTTATAAGTAACCAGTAAAACTAGTTGTCATCCACTCAATTCTGAGTTGTGTGTCAGACTAGATCTGAGCTCCATAGCATTTTCTTTTTCCTTCCACTTTCCTCATTTTGTTATCATTGATATACACAGTAAAAATATACCAGAATTCAATAGCTTCTACGTGTTCAAGTTAGCACTACTGATTACACTTTCAGGTTGAACAGCCATTCTCTCTCTCCTTTTCTGAGCTGTTCCCTCCTCATTAACAAACTCATTCCTTCGTATGCTTCCCATTTCATCTTTTGAATTGCTGTTATTAATTTGAGCCTAGATAGTTCTTAAAAGAGTATAATTCTCAAGGCAGACATTTTTTAGTAGGTAGGTTAAAATACATTTTGATTTTAAAATCTTAAAATGCAAGGTTACATAGGTTTGGATTTAAGATTTAAGGATTATCAGAGCAATAGTCTCTGGGGTTCAACCATCTTTCATCATGAGACCATGTGACTTTGAAATTCTGTTTGGGTTTTCCCTCTTTTTGACCAAAATTCTTCTATGGATTTTGATTCAAATGTCCAGTAATGGCAGTCGGGCACCATCCTGTGTGTCTGGTCTCATAGCAAAGCATGTTGTTGTTCAAGAAGCCAATGACTCCCCTAGTTCATCTCTTCTTCTTTTCCTAACACTACTCTTCTGCTTCAGCTAGACTTTGTTTCTGTACAAATAGCATCTTTTTCCCATTCAACTTTTTGTTTATTAACAGGAATTATAAAAACTGGCTGTACAACTTTAACATTGATCAATGCACCTTTCCATCATTGTTCTCCCTCCTTTTCTCCCTCTCTTCTCTGGTAACCACAAATAAATCTTGGCCTTTATATATGAACCTGTTCTTGTCTTTTTTATAAAAGGAAGGCCACACAATATTTATCCTCTTTTGATTGGCTTATTTTGCTCAGCAAAATGTCTTCAAACTCCATCTATATTGAAGCATATATCTCCTTCTGCTGTCTTTGCTAGCTAATCTTCAAAAACCTTCAGAATGCAATCATTCTTCAGTTAACAATGTAAAATGGAACAAAACTGCAGTGACATGTGACCTCTACTTCCAGCCTCTTCTTTTCACATCTCTTTGATCAAAACAGATTCTATGTTCTCTGATAGAGACGTTAGGAATTTTTTTTTTTCTGAAAGAAGTTCTGCACCTGTCTCCTAGACTCTACTTAAAATTGCTAAGTAAACATTTCGACTTGGATAATTTGTGAGCGTTTCAGATCCAAATGAACACCTTCCACCCCTTCTTGTCCTCAAACCTGTTCCTTCTTCAGGGTTCTATGACTTTGTTAGAGCATCATCACCCATTTGTCTAATTCAGGAATTTGTCTAATTCAGAAGTAGTGGACTTGGGACACAATTGTAGTAAAAGGATTTGCTTGTATGTGTTTCATTTTCAATGTTACATCCTCCAAATACTTAGGGAAATATGTGGGTCCATCCTTGCATTAAAAAATAATCAAATAACTGCATTGGTTTATAAAGGTTTGATGTTAATGGAGCACATTTAGTTAACTCTTTAGGTAATCTTTTTTGTCCAGTGCTTACAGTGCCTCTACACAAATGAAGAACAGTGTTGGTGATGCTTCAGCTATGCATAAAACCTTGGAAAAGCAGCACACACAGCTAAGTCCAAAGTTTCTCATGAGATCAAATGTCATCCATGGTATTAGCATGCTCCTTGGTGACTTTGGCAGTCACCTAATCTGATGTCAATTTGAGAATTAAGAGTGTAGGGGTGGAGTCTAGTCTGTCAATCTGGGGATAGCCAATGAGACCTCTTTGTGGGCAGGGCCTTCTCTGAGAATTCTGGGAAATGGGGTCAGTCCTTCTTGGAGGTGGAGGCACTGTCTCTCTCCGTTCACTTCCTTGGACACTTTCTACTGACAACAATTGCCTCCTGAGAGACTCAACTCACAAGGCTGGCTCCCTGGGAGACATCGCTGAGGAGAAGCCACGTACACCTACCCTGATGCAGCCAGAAACGTGGACCTAGAGAAGCCACGTGGAGACTCCTGCCAGTGCCGAGATGCTGACACCACCACCGGATCCAAAGACTTTCTGCCCACTGGCTTGTGATCATTCTGCATTTGGCGTCATTACATGTCTTTCACGAGTGTGAAGAGGTCTTTGTAGATTGCTGTCGGATATATAGGCTAATATTGGACTTAAGGACGTGATCTGAACTGGGCTGGGATGTTTTCTTAATGTACAATTACCCTTTCTATAAAACTCTCTTTCATATACGTGTGTGTGTTTATGAATTTGCTTCTCTTGTCTACCTGGACTAACACAGGGACCAAGGCATCCGTGAACACTCAGGCCACATTTCTCCTTTGGAGTATGGCCCCAAAGTCTAGGAATTCTGGGTATACTTTGCTTTTCAAGCGAGGTTAGCCCTGAAGGGGATGCACTTCCACAAGGACAAACGGTAATAAAGCAATCACTAGGGTCTGACTGGAGCTCTGCTGGTGTAGTGGGTTACATGTTGGCTGCTAATTCCAACGTCAGCAATTCGAAACCACCAGCAGACTCCTCGGCAGAAAGATGAGGTTTTTCTACCCCATCATGAGTTACAGTGTCACAAACACACAGGGCTTGTCAGTTGCAATCGACTCAATGGCAGTGAGCGTGGCTGTTTGGAGTTTGCGCGTCAGATTGACAGGCGGCAACTAGCAATGCCTTAGCTGCCCGAGTGAATAAAAATGGCTCTCACTTCCCATTGCTGGGAGCATTTGGCTCGGAGGCTGTCTGCACACATCCGGGGCCAGTTTCAATGAAGCCAATCCAAACAGCAGCGAAGTTGGCAAACTGACTAAAGAAATAAGGGTGCCAGTAAGAGACACACCAAATCCACTTGGGCGAAAGGGCTCAGAGCTAAAATATTGACTCTGACATCAAACAGATTTGGCTTAACTGCATGCCACAAGAAGCCTTTGCCTGAGATGAGTCCCAGGTGGTGGGTGCCAGGAATAACTCAGGGGATTTAATTAGCGACGGCAGCGGAAGTATATCAATAATGACCAGTCAGAAGAAACATGCGCCTCGCATCTTCGGATCAACTCAGTCAGCACCAGACGTAACAGAGCACAGCTGCTGGAAAATCCCCTTTAGGATTTCAGATCACATTTGACAAATTGTTTTTACTACAACTGCATTATCTGCAGGCCCAGCAGTGAAGTTTTATGAAGAACTTGCACATATCAGCGGCACAGTCATATTTCAGTCTCCAGTTAATTCCACTGAGGGGCCCTATAAATAACGACACAGCTCCGCGGCTAGTCCGGGCCACGTAAATAACAGAAGGAGCACCGGCATTAATTCACGAATGAGCCTGCTCCGAGGGTCAATCTGCCAGTACGTGGAAGGCAGCATCCCAGATTATTAAGATTTCACAAACATATATCACGATGTTGTTTTAGTCCCTGGGAGGTGCAGATGGCTAAGTACTCTATTCCTGGCCTAAAGAGGGGGTCCTAACCCACCCAAAGGTGACCTGGCACAGAGCGGCCCTTGCAGGCTCCTGCTGAAAGCTTAAAGGCTGGAAACTCCTGTGGACCAGCTGGATGCTGCACCCACGGAGTTTCTAGGAGTGGGAATTGGCTTGACAGGAACCAAACGTAGCACTACGAACGATGGGACTGGGGCCAGGGGCAGGGTGCCCTGAAAAGATTTCACCTTCACTCTTCTTCAGCCTCTTCACCTCCCAGGTACTCTGCAGGCACCCCTGGATGTCCTGCGTCTTGATTGACAACGGCAACCTTGCCTTGTCAGCTGCTTCTACGTGGAAGAGGAGCTGCCTGCACACACAGGAAAACTCGGGTCTGCTCATTTTTGCATCATGAGTGATTTGGATGTGATATAATAGAAGCCTCAAGCACCCCAAACCAAAAGCAGCAAACAAGCACAGAGTTAGCTGAAGGGTGAGTGCCTATGTTCGTTTCTACTTGTAAAAAGACAGGGAGAGTATTTGGCTTCATGTACCAGAAGTGCCAATTAGTACAGCCGTCGGCTAAGAGCTGGAGGTCAGTGGTTCAAACCCTACCAGCTTCTCTGTAGGAGGAGAGAGATGAGGTTTTCAGCTCCTACAAAGATGGATAGCTTTGGAAACCGTGCATAGGTTCACGATCAAGTATATGGCATATTAAAGCAACTAATTTGGATAGTTTAGATGTGCAATGCTATGGCAAAACTCGTCACATACTTTGGATGTGTTATCCAGAAAGAGTAGTCCCTGGAAGGGGACATCATGCTTGATAAAGTGGAAGGGTCATAAAAATGGAGGAAAACCCTTGACAGGATCTTAGATTGACCCAGTGGCTGCAACAATGGATGGACGGCCCGAAACAAGGCTCTGCTCTACTTATAGCTGCTCTGAATCGGAATGAACAAATTCAGAAACAACTGCCTTTGTGAAGTGACACACTGTTTGATTACCTTCTATAACTTACTTCCAGGACAAGAGGGCTCATGGAAAGTACTGTTTCCTGTGTTGAAGGAATAGGGTTGTAGCAAACCAAAATGGTTGTGCGCTCTTTAAAGTACACAGGATCACTCTGTAAGACACAGAGCTTCCAAGATGACCTTTGCTTCAGCTTTGCTTCTGTCCCCTTTTGGTTTGTTTGGTTTGTTTGCTTTGGCTTTTAAAGGGCATTTTGGAAAGACCAGGACAGGAGCCTGCATAGAACCTTATCATCTGATCACCTTTCCTGACACTGACTAGTTTGTGGGCACCAGAGCTGCATGGTGCAATACCAAGAGAATCAATAGGCTCTTTCACTGCATTTAACAGGCTGCTGAGAGTCTTATTGACTGCCCGACTATGGGGGGTGGGTGATGAATGAGGAGAGCTGAGTAACAAATTTAAGAGAACTGGAATTTCTATGCATTATTCTCACTGAAACAATGTAGAAAGTTGATTTGCATCCTATTAGAAAAGCAAATGATGCTTTTCTAAATAGTTCCTTTTTTCCCCCCAAACTTCTCGGATAAATTTATCTTTTCTTCTTGTCACTGCCATTGAGTCGATCTGATCCACAGTGACCCTCTCGGACAGAGCTGAACTGTAGCTGTGGGTTTCCAAGACTGTAACTCTTCAGTAGCTTAATCATATTAAGGAGAGTAGTGCGAGCACCACCACAATCAACTTTAGAACATTTTCTTCTCTGTCGTACTCACTGATGCTAACTGTAACTCTTTATGGAAACAGGAAGCCTCCCCCTCCCACCCAGCCTCCCTGCAAGCAGCTGGTGGGTTTAAACTGCTGACCCGGAGGTCAGCAGCCCCACTCTCCTCCACTACATGACTCCAGCTTCTTATGATAAACTTGGCCTTCAGAAAAACACTAACAACAGTTGATACGATTCTGTGGCAGAGTCCCTCCTAAAATACATCCTTAAGGGTCACCATGACCCATGCTAATACCTCTGTGATTTTTCCCTTTACCATCTTTTTGACAGAAAAACAGATATTGATATATGTGGTGACAGCAATTATTAAACATGCAAACATTTTGCAATCCCTTTGTCATACTTACTGAGTATCTCCTAGTATCTTTGCATATACCAGGCACTATGTAAAGAATACAGACAAACATGATGGCACAGTCAGTCACTGCCTGAGCATGGTGGTGGCACATAATTTATTCTGATTTATTAAAAAGGAAGAAAACCTGCTGAGGTTATAGTTGTGCTGTGATCCGCAAGGTCAGAAGTTCCAAACCATCAGCAGATCCTCTCCTCGGGAGGAAGACAAGGCTTTCTACTCCCATAAGGAGTTTCAGAAAAGCACAGGGGCAGTTCTACTTGATGACAATGAGTTTGCGTGATAAGAGAGGAGGGGATGAGAATTTGTCTTTGCTGGGAGAGGTGCTATCTTTCACTTCCCAGATAAAAGCTTACAAAATAGAGGATGTGTCCTTTGAAGAAGGAAATGAGACTATTTGAAAACATCTATGTGTCGGGGTGGGGTGGGAGTGTGTGGGGTGGGGAAGGCTGGGGGCAAATAATGAAGACATCGGCCATGGTCAGACCATTCACGAGGAATCCAAGATCAACACCAGTCCTGTTACCAGCAGTAAAGATTAGTCTGGCAACTGATAAAAAGCTAAATAAATAAATATCTTCAATGAATCAGTCATGTGATGATTACAGAGTCACCTGCCAAGGAACACTTTCTAAGGAATGAATTTCTCCCAGTTTTCTTCCCTTATCATTGGAAATGGCTGCTCCCTCCTTCGCCTCGGTAGCTCCTTCCATATGTCCCTCACTTCAACTGGGGTGCCCCAAAGTCTCTTAAGTGGTGCAAATGGTTAGTACTCAGCTGCTAATGAAAGATCGGTGGCCCAAACCCACCCAATGGTACTGTGGAAGGAAAATTCCAAAAATCTGCTTCCATTCGGACTATAGCCAAGAAACCCCTCTAGGGTTCATCATGGGTCAATGTGGATCACCAACGAATGACAGCCTGGAGAACTCTGTTGAATTACACTTGTCCCCTAAGTGGTTTAAACCAGTCTAATGGCTTTCAATACCATTTAAATATATATTCATGAATTCCAAACTGTTTTTTCCTAGCTTTCATTTCCCCCCTGAGATTCAGATTCATAAATCTAATTGTCTATTTGACCTAACTTAGCACCTCAAATTTATCATGTTCAAAACTAAGCTGTTATTATCCCCGCAGACCTGTTCTTCAACATACAGCCATTCCACCCTGACAGCTGTTTGAGTCATATACTTAAGACAAAGCACTTTCCTTACCTCTTTTCCTCACATTTCATATCAAATTCACCAAAATATCCATTGACTCTTCCTTCACAAGGCAGCTTTCACAAGATAACTTCCTCTATCTCCATCTTATCTCCATTTCCAACACCTGGTCGTGGCTACCATCATCTTTTTCCTGATTTGTTCTCTCTCTCTCTCTCTCTCTCTCTCTCCCCCCCCCTCCTTCCCAGAGCCAATCCATCTAAATTAAAATTTAGAACATGCCATTCCTCTGCTCAGCATTTCCTAATGCTTCATGGCTCACTACAATAAAGATTAAATACTATACAATGACCCCCACCAAGTCAAAATTGATTTGCCCTGCTCCCTACTACTTCTCTGGCCCGGTCTCCCACTCTCCTCCTTCCCAGACTCACTGTCTTCAAGCTACCTTCTTGCCCTCCCCCAGACACCTCAAGCTGTTCCTGTCATTTGTCATCTGTCCTCTATAGGCATCTACTCAAATGTAAAGTTCTGAGTGAAGCTGGCTGCAGGGTCAATTACACTACCTGAAACAGCTGGCCTTCCTTTCACCTCCCAGTGGGCTTTATTGTTGACTGAAACCCTTAATACCATCTGGCACAACTACCTATTTACTTGTTTAATAAGCAATAAGCCCACAGATGTAGGAGTTTTCTATTGATCACTACCACCCACAACAGTATCACCTGCTGCTCTCTAGCTGGTATGTCAATTCTAACAATGCCAGGATTCCCATTTACTTCCTAACGCATCCCTTGAGCTTTAAAAACGTGAGTGACATTTATGGAGTGATCAAAAGAATGAGGAAGAGTTTCTCAAAGTTTAGAAAGATTCTGCTGGAAGACTGCAGCTGCACTTTGAGTCTCTGCTTTGCTTTAGAGAATCTGAAATTGGATGCCAGTGGTTCACAAACCTTAGCATTCAGCAACATCACTTGGAGGGCAGGGCCCACCCTGGCATTCCAGATTCAGTTCGTCTGTCTGATTTGATTCCTGTGAATGTGCATTTCTTCTTTTTTTTTTAATAAATCATTTTATTGGAGGTTTTTACAGCTCTGTTTGTTTGTTTTTGGGCATCACTGCCCTCTGGTGGTCGTGGGAGCCACCCAGCCTTGCTCCTGGAGAGCCACTGCTGGATTTGAACTGCCAAACCCTTGGGCCGCAGTCCTGCATTCAACCACTTAAGCCACCAGAGCTCAGCCCTGGCTTTTACAGCTCTTACAGCAATCCACACATTAATCATATTGAGCCTATTTGTATATATGTTGCCGTTCGTCATTACCAGAATATTTTCATTCTGCTTGAGACCCTGATATCAGCTTCTCTTTTTGCCCTTCCACCTTGTGAACCCTTGATAATTCATGAATTATTTTTATTTCCATATTCTATACCATCTGCTGTCTCCCTTCACCCACATTTCCGTGTGAATGTGCATTTCTAACACACATCAAGAGAAAGTAAGATGCTGTTCTAGGGACCACAATTTAAAAACCTACCTTAATGGTAGTTGATTTGGGATCATGGAAAATACCAAAAGGATGATGGTTTGAACCGTGGTTACCAAATTTCCTAAGGCCTTGACCCTTTAATAAAGTTCCTCATGTTGTGGTGACCCGCCCCCCAACAAAAACTTACTTTTGTTCCTATTTCATAACAGTATTTTTGCTACTGTTATGAATTGAGCAACCCCTGTGAAAGGGTCATTCGACCCCCACAGAGGTGGCACTCCACAGGTTGAGAACCACTGGTTTGAACCCTGGTGGATGGGAGAATGAAATGGCTATCTGCTTCTCTAAAGTTTACAGCTCTGGAAAACCTACAAGGCAGTTCTGCTCTGGCCATTAGGATCCCTGTGGGTCAGGATTAACAGTGGTAATGGATTTTATTTTTGGTCACCTAATGAATTACGGCAAGCTAGTAAGTAAGCTTTGTGACTCGGTTTCTGCATGGTGAAATAAAAACAGTAGTTATTTACCTTGTGGCTTTCCTGTGACTATTAAATGATACTATGGCTTCCAGTCACTCTGATCTCACCTTTGTGGATCAATTATCAGCCAGTCAGAGACAGGCCTGTCAGGGGAACAATACATGTTGTGGTGTCCACATATCCTAGAATGATCAACACTTGAGATCAAAAGAGAGCGTTTATTCAAGAATAGAGTTCAGAAAGGTTAAGAAAGGGGAATGGGAACAGGAACACAGGAAGGAAGTAGATAAGTGATGTTATTTTGAGATGAGTGGGATGACACAGAATGTGTATGAATTGTTGAATGTAGAGGGGAGGATCGGCTCTGTAACATTTCCAGTAACCAGTAAAAGAGAGACAAAATGGAATTTTTCCACAAACTGCTTGAAGCCCCCTCATGAATCTCTCTCTCTCTCTCTCTCTCTCTCTCTCTCTGTGTGTGTGTGTGTGTGTGTGTGTGTGTGTGAGGGTGTGTGTGTCCTCCCACTGGTTCTCTAGAGGAACCTGAAACATTATGACACCTGCTTTCTCTTTATAAATGACAGAGGCACATTATGGTCATTCATTCTCATGTCTAACGGCACTTTAAGCTCTCTTGAGGAGTCTGGATACACCCTTTCTTTACAAAATCATTTTCTAGAGGCGAGGCCTTTGGTTGTACAGTTTTCAAAGCTCCCTAAGTCACTCCAGTGTAGGCAGGCTGCTCCTGATGGTTCGGAACCATTAGCTGGATGTTTCTCAAGAGGCATATCCTGGCAAGTAGGAAGCAATTTTTTACCACTTTGGGACCATTCCCGCTCTGATCATCTTCAGTTTAACAGTTTATGGGTCAAGTCTCATGTTTTTTTTTTCAACCTAACATCCTTTTTTCATTTCCTTCTCAGGTCTGTTGTAGAAAATCCGGGTACTTTCTCAAATTTAAGAGGAATCTAGATTCGGAAATGCTGCTCCATAATTCATGTCAGCACTGACAGCCACCAGGATATTACTGCTAAGCAGCATCCCACGTCTGTATAAAATTAGGACTTTGTCAAATTTTTCAATATTTAGGTAAAAATAGAAATAGCATTTTTTTTTATCTATGAACATATAATAGTAATAATATCAGCTAACAGTTACCAAATTATTACCCTATCCCAGGCATTGTATCAAATTCTAGAGGGGGGTTTCAAGAAGGTTTGTGGGAAGCTTCCAGTCTTTTTTTTTTTTTAATTTTTTTTTTGGGGGGTGCATCACTGCTCTCCGGTGGTGGGAGTAGGAGGCCCAGCCCCACTGCTGGAATTGAACCTCCGTTCCAGTGGGCCGCAGTCCCGCGCACAACCACTATGCCACCGGGGCTCAGCCCCGCTTCCAGTCTTTTATAAGTCCATTTTCCCATGAATTTTTTGAAGCCTCCACCAACTTTCATGTGTAAATAAAACTAACGGGAAACTCCTTTGCCTTCGATGTCAGTGTATACAGTACCTGGGCCAACAATTCGGTTGTGGATTTGGAACTGCAATGGCTTCTTGACGCAGGAGTAACAGCCGCAGCCATATTTTGGTTTTGATTTGGGGTTCTTCACACATTACTTGTCATAGTTATCTGTTAAAGTCCTGTTTCCCTGGAAAACTTCCTGTCTTAAGGCACAAAGTCCCTCATGCCTGCCCAGCCATCCCTCCTCACAGGGTGGAGGCAACCACTTAGGCTGGCCAATCAAGAGTTCTCTCTTGGTCACAATGCCTGGTATGATTTTCCTTCTGTTTGAGGAACTTGTTGTAACATTTCTTGGAGATCTGTTAGTAAGGAATTTATTAGGGTTTTGTTGTTATTTAGATTAAAATATTTATTCCATTTTGTTCTTGAAAGATCATTTTCTCTGTGCAAAGAACTTTATGTTGAAGGACTTTTTGTTGGGTTTTGTTCCCCCTCCGTACTTACAAAATGTTGGTTTGGTCTTAAAGTTTGCATTATTTTTCCAGTGAGAAATCTGTTTTTCTTTAGTTTTTAAATTTTCTGACAATTTTTTTTAACATTCTCTTTGTCACTGATCATAAAATTTAATTATGATATTCTCTTAAAAAAAAAAAAAGGAAAGAAAAGAAAGCACTGGCCAGGCTGAATCTGTAGCCACTATCTTTCCTCATGGAGATACTGCAGGTGTATGAGTGCCAGCATCTGAAACTCCACTGTGATTTCCAATGTACTGGGGGCCTGAGGAGTCACATATCAAAAACAGGCAACTTTATTACAAATTACCCTCCTTAGTTCTCCCATTTAAATTGTTGCTGAGTTTCATTGGGCTTTTAAAACATAATGCATATATATATATATATATAAAGTAAAACTCACTGCCACTGAGTTGATGCTGATCTCTAGCACCCCTGTAAGACAGGGTAGAAGTGCCCCCATGGGTTACTGTAACTCCACTAAGATAGAAAGCCCCTTCTTCTTTCTCCTCTTCTATTTTTTTCCTTTAGGCTTATTATATTGTCTATTCCTATCATTTCAGGATGGCACATAGAGTGTTAAGTAGTATCTTCTATAAATAGGTAGTGTCGGTTCCGGAAAGGTGAGAATACAGTTTTAGAATATTAATAGAAAGGGGGAAATGCTTAAGTTGTTTTTCTATAAGGCTTTCTCTGGCAGTGGAACGTACTACAGGGCAAGCCTCACATTGGCTTTACAGGGCATGGTGCTGTGCAAATCATTTCTGAAAAAATAAAGGAGAAATGGGCAAGTAATAGGTTAGGAAATATTGATAGAAAAGGCAAAACTTTAACATGTTTTGTTTATGTTCTGTTAACCCAACAGATTTTCCTAAGGGTTTTTTTTCAGAATATCGCCTTTCTCCTGCTCTTTGACATACAGCATTTACGTTAAATGCACCAGTTTTTACATCACCTGGGTAAGGTTTGTTTTTTTCTGCACAACAATCATGCCTTCCTTTCTTTCATAGCAATAATTTTTCTAGTAAGACTCCGATTAGTGTTCAATAATCCTTAATATCAGTTGCTGGTGAGACTCACAGGACTAGCATAAAAAATCACAGACATTCTCTGGCCTCTTCTCAAACACCAAGCATTCTCACAGACACCTCTGGTGAACTGCACTATCACTATAAATTATTTGAGAACAGAGGAAACAGGTTCTTAGGAAGGTGTAGGACCCAAGAAAACTAGGGTACATTTTAGACTGCCTGTTCTATTCTACAAAGCTGTTCTGAGACCCTGAAAAGTCATTAGCTTCCCCACAAGTTAGTTCTCCAAGCAGAAAGATGATTAGGAAGCACTGTATTTCTTTTGTGGATGTCTGTTCTCATAGGGTACACACCATACTTTTACAATTATCTTTTTTCCCTAGAAAGTTCAGCTAAGTAAAGGTGATTGGTTAGGCAGCTGGGATTGACAGATGAAAGGCCATGAAAGTTTTATATTTAACATCTGCTTCTAAAAGTTAGAAATCTATAGCAGTTGTGAAGTGGTTCTATCATTCTTTGATGTTCAAGGTCAAATCTGTTCTCATTGCTTTTTTGTCGTTGTTGTTCTCATTTCAAGAACAAGGTTGAGTTCCTCATATAATGCACGTACTGCTTAACCTCAATGTGTCTAAGCCTCACCTGCTTGTAGATGTCATACCAACACCAATAACTCAAATGTCATTCTCTTGACAGCAACTGTTGTAAAAATTCCTCCAAGCACTACTTTGTGTTGGCAAGAGGTGTCTCCCATGAAGAGCAGTCACCTTCTTCTCTCTCATTCTCGCCCAATGCAATGCTATTGAGTATATTAAGACTCATAATGATCCTTGAGGACACAGTAGAATGGACCTGTGTGTAGAAAGCCTCATCCTTCACCCAGAGAGCAACTGGAGGTTTCGAACTGATGACCTTGTGATTAGCAACCCAACATATAACTCACTATACCATCAGGGATCCTATGTCTCTTTCCTCTACATACAGTTACAATTTAGTGGAATTAATTACATTCTCCATCCTTTGAAGCAACAACACCCTATTCCACTGTACCCAAACAAAAAACAAACACATTGCCCAGTGAGGTCCAACTCATGGTGACCTTGTAAGACAAGGTAGATCTCTTCCTGTGGGTTTCCAAGTCTGTAACAATGGGAGTAAAAAGCTACATCTTTCCCCCTCAGAGTGGCTGGTGGTTTTGAACAGCTGACCTTATGATTAGCAGCCCAGCGCATCACCACTACGTCATCAGTGCTTGCTAAATACTAACAACCGGTAACTTTTGTCTGGCTACATTTGCCTCTTTTTGCGAGTTTGCAATGACCTGGCTCTGACTCGTGGCATCCCCATCTATGACAGAAGGCAATGTTGCCCAGTGCTGCAGCATCTACATGACAGGTGGTGTGTTTGAGTCCCTTGTTGAGGCTACTGTGTGAAGCATTCCAACCTGGGGGGCTCATCTTCCAGCACTACATCACGCAACATTCTGCTGTGATCCATAAGGTTTTCACCCACTGGTTTTGGAAGCTGATTGACAGGCCTTTCTTCTTGGTCTGGAAACTACACCGAAGCCTGTCCATCATGGGTAACCTTTCTGGTAACTGCAACACCAGTGACATACTTCTAGAATCACAGAGCTGCATTGTTCCACTCTGATCTCCCCCTCGGGTACACAAAGTTTCCTTTTGTGTAGAGTGATGAGTTTACTAAGGGAGATTGAGCTGAGGACTCAGTTTAAGGATACTGAATTATGTCTATGCAGCTTACAGACACTTCCATGTGTAGTCAAGTTCTTGCTAGTGAGGCGTCATTGGCCAGTTGAGCTAAGGGCTAGAATTCACAAAAGCATTTGACTGTCTCAAAGGCCAGCGAGGTTTTTGACTGCCTTATATGTATGTGAAAGTTGGGCACTGAAAAAGGAAGGCAAAGACTTGATACATTTACACAGTGGTAGTGGTGATGAATCTTGAAAATATTATGACTGCCAAAATTGACATAAGCAGGATGGTACTTACAAGTGAAGATGGCCAGACTTTGACTCATTTACTTTGGACACTTCATCAAAGAAGACCTGTCATGATTGCTGAAGTAGGAAAAAATACCATCTCACTGCCACTGAGTTGAAGCAAATTCATAGTTACCCTACAGACAGAGTTTCTGAGACTAACTCTTTCTCCCATTGAGCAGCTGGTGGCTTTGAAGTGCGACATTCGGAATAGCTGAAAGAGTAACCATTGTGCCACCAGACACAAATGTGGCAAACTGTTAATTAGATGGACTGATAAAATAGTCACAGCAATGGGGGAGCAGAGCATGGAGTTCCTGAGGAAGTACCAAGGATATACTTTGGGGCCAGGGTGTGGTACCCCAATGGAGTCAACAAGGGGACACTCCTGGAGGTCAACAAACAGACCTTGAACTATTTACAGGTTTTTTCTTTTATTATTATTATTATTTTAATTTTTTTACTTATTTATATATTTTTCTTAGACATTGGGTTTTTTGTTATTGTTGTCATCATCTTGTTTTCTTTGGTCACTTTATCTTAGGATGTCTTGGCGATTTTTTTGTACATATTATTATCTCTTAAGTCTATCTTGATAAGATAGGCTGGATGGGAAGAGAAAACAACGGGACTGATGGTTCTGGAGGGACATAGGAGATGAGGAGGTGGGGGGAAGGAGGTTGTGTTGACTAACCCAAGTATAAGGGAACAACAAGTGATTCAAAATCAGTGACAAGGTACGTGCGAGACCTGATAGGGATTGATCAAGAGTAATGTAACAGAGAAACATTAACGAAACCCAAATGAAGGCTGAGCATGATAGTGGGACAAGAGAAAAGTAAAAGGAAATAGAGGAAAGAACTGGAGGGTAAAGGGCATTTATAGAGGTCTAAATACAGGCATATACAGAGGTAAATATATTTATATATGATGGGGAAATACATCAAAGTGCATATACTTATAGGGTTAGTATTAATACAGTAGATGGGCATTGGACCTCCACTCAAGTATTCCCTCAATGCAAGAACACTTTGTTCCATTAAATTGGCATTCCATGATGTTCATCTTCCCGACACGATCACTGAAGACAAATGTGTAGACAAGCAAAAGTGGTGAAGAAAGCTGATGGTGCCTGGCTATCAAAAGATATAGTATCTGGGGTCTTAAAGGTGTGGAAAGTAAACAAGCGGCCATCTAGCTCAGAAGCAGCAAAGCCCACATGGAAGAAACACACCAGCTCATATGACCACGAGGTGTCAAAAGGATCAGTTAGCGGGCATCAAAGACTAAAAATCATAACATTGTGTGCCCAGGTGTGCCCTGATATGATCTCTGACAAATGTGTGCATAAACAAATGTGGTGAAGAAAGCTGATGGTGCCTGGCTATCAAAGTGTCTGGGGTCTAAAGGCTTGAAAGCAGACAAGCGGCCACCTAGCTCAGAAGCAACAAAGCCCACATGGAAGAAGCACACCAGCCTGTGACCATGAAGTGTCAAAGGTATCAGATATCAGGCATCAAAGAACTAAAAATTATATCATTTTAAATGAGGGGAAGTACAGATTGGGACCCAAAGCTTATTGGTAGTGTAAGTGACATCCCCTTACCGAAGGGTTGTGGGGAGGATATGAGCCAGTCAAGATACAATGTAGCAACAATGAAATATGCAACTTTCCTCCAGTTCTTAAATGCTTCCTCCCACCACTCCCCCCCTATTGTGATCCCAATTCTATTTTACAAATCTGGCTAGACCAGGAGATGTACATTGGTACAGAGATAGGAGCCAGAAACATAGGGAATTCAGGAAAGATGGTGATATCGGGAAGGTGGAAGGAAGGTGGACTAGAGAGAGGGAACCAACTGTAGGGATCTACATATATCCTCCTTCATCAGGTATGGACAACAGGAAAGTGGGTGAAGGGACACATTGGACAGTGTACCATATGACAAAATAATGATAATTTGTAACTTATCAAAGGGTCATGCGGGAGAGGTAATGAGGAGGGAGGGGAAATATGAGGAGCTGGTACTAAGGGCTTACATAGAAGGAAAGTGTTTTGAGAATGATGATGGCAACAAATGTACAAATGTGATTTACATACATGTATTGATTGTAATAAGAGTTGTATGAGCCCCAACAAAATTATTTAAAAAAATAGTCACAGCAATGCACGCAGACATATCACTTTCTGTTACACACAAGCACTTTAACTCCAAGTCAACTTGATGGACATCTAACAATAATTAAAAGGTCACTGATGTCAATGTGTCAACTTTCATATGTGGGGTAGTCCAAAAATAATATTGAATTCTTTATATGCATGAAAGTCTATCCTGAGTCACATATTAACTTTTGACACTTGTCTCCCTGCTCCAGTACACATTTTTATTACAGCTGCCCACTGCTGTCCCATGGACACACTAAATGCTAGCCAAACTGGACACCTTGACTTTGCCAAACTATTAATATGTTATTCCTTGACCTGAAATGTCCTTAACCATTGATTACTCAACATGCTCATAGCAATGATTTGACATTCAATGGAGATAAACAAAACTCAGATGCACAATTAGAATAAGGACAAGAAACTGGGATATGTGTATTGTAAAGTGAAAGCATTATAGTCACTGCATGAGGAAACTTAAAAAAATCCCTAGATGTTACATTTCATAAACACAATAAGCTTTGATAGATTCCCCCCCACCCCGATTTGGTTGCAATTCTAAATATTTAAATTATATTACAAGTAAGTTAAAAAGCTGAAAGAGACTTTTTAAAATGCAAAAGTATAAAACAAACCAAATTTTGTCCAGTCAAGCTAGATGAAATTCTTAAATCATCTTCCTTGTGTCTGTACAGGAGCGGTTCTCAACCTGTGGGTCTCACCCCCTTTGATGGTCGAATGTCCCTTTCACAGGGATTGCTTAAGACTATCAGAAAACACATAAATATTTCACAATACATAACTATATATTGTTTTGTGATTAATCACTATGCTTTAATTATGTTTATGCTCAATTTGTAACAATGAAAATACATCCTGCATATCAGATAATTACATTCTGATTCATAACACTAACAAAGTGATAGTTATGAAGCAGCAATGAAGATAATTCTATGGTTGGGGGGTCACCACAACATGAGGAACTGTACTAAAGGGTCCAGGCATTAGCAAAGTTGAGAATTCTAAACTTTTATTGAAGAGATGACCAAAGAGAAGACAGCCAAACTGTGGCAAAAAAATACTACCAAATATGCCAGGCAATTCATATAAATATGATGCTATTTTCGTAGCACTGATATTATTAGCTCTTTAAGAATTACAATATATTATGGTTTCTTATTCTAAATATAACTTTATTTTGTGGCTAGTTTTCCTATAGGGGGCCTTCTAAATTGTGCATGTTTCTGCCCTCTGAAAGCCTAGGACTGTTTTATCGACTAGCCCACAGAACAAGGCCGGGGCTCTGCCATCACCACCACTCCTGTCCTCATTGCTATTCCTTGGTTACTTGCCAGAATCTACTGAAACAAGTCCATGGGGCACAGATAAGATGAGCTGGCCAAAGATCCCAGTATCTGTCCCCGGCTTTTCTTTACAAAGAAGTGGACATTTCCCAGAGTTTGAGGAACTGAGCTCCACTGAGTTCCTGAAGCAAATCTGGGGGCAGAGAGTTTTCCTGCTGCCTAGGCAAACGTGTGCTGGTCTTGATAAATAGAATGGTTTCTATTGTAGTTAAAAATAGTTCGATTTACCCTGGTTGTCAAAAGCTTTGCAATTCATTCCTTGATCCATTCATGGGGGTGCAGGAAGGAATTGTCTTAGAACCTAGATCATTAATATCGACATCTAAAATAAAATTAAAAGTTACACATAAAAAATAACTGGTGAATATATCTTAGAGTGCAGAGTAATCGTCCGTGCATTTTGAGATTTAATCTTTGATGACATTTGTTCATCAAATAAGAAAGATACATAAGAAACTGCTACAGGCATAGCTGGGCTCTATGATGGGGCTTCAAAGAGTTTGTGGGAAAATGGAATTAGCTACAAAATAAAGCAACTTTTCCATAAACTTTTTCAAACTCCTTTTGTCTACTCACTTTCTCTCCAGCCGAGAATGCACATGGCGGGTAATAACAGAGCTTCAGTTCGTGCTTTCCCAGGAGATGACTGTCCTAAGGAAATCTAGCACAAGATTTAGGAAAACCTTAATCTTGCATGCAGCTGCACAAGTGGGGTGAAAAGGATGCTCTCTGGTGCCATGAAATCTAGCCCACCCTCACCGAGGGCAATAAAGAATGCCCATGGCCTCTAGTGGACTTTCCACTTAACAAAATCATTTTATTGGGGGCTTATACAAGTCTTATCACAATCAATACATACATCTATTGCATGCAGATCACATTTGTACATTTGCTGCCATCATCCTTGAAACATCCTCCTTCTACTTAGACCCTTGGTATCAGCTCCTGATATTTCCCCTCCCTCTCCACTCCCCTCCCCCACGAACCCTTAATAATTTATGAAAATATGGAATACTGCACGCATTTGTGTATCCTTGCGCAGGGGTCCTTCTAATCTTCTCTGTATAGTTCCAAGGTTAGTCTATGTGCTGCCAAAGCGAGCATGGCCTTTCCACTTTTACCACCACCTTTATCTCGGATTAAGGAATCCACCAGTGTGGAGAATTACTGGTCAACTCTACAGTGAGCAGATGAGGCTATCTAATTCCTTACAGATTTATAGTTTTGGAAGTCCTCAGGAACAGTTCTACTCTGTTCTAGGAGGTCATTGTGAGTCAGCATCAACTAACTAGTTGGTAGTGGCTTTTTATCTTAAGTTCCTCCCTTTTGAGTTTCCCTCCCTCTGCCTGTTCTCTGTACATGCTACTAGACTGTCCAATAGGTATTTAATGCCAAGAGGCATTTAGGCATCCTGTCCCAAGACCAAATTGGGAAGTGATCTAACCTGTGGGTGGACGCCTAACTTCAGGGTGTGCTGTTCCACTCGTCCCTGTCCTGTTTATTCTGTGAGTAAGAAACACCTGCCTATTGCACCATTAGAAGCACCTGGTCTGTGCTCTGCTCTTAACCATCTTTCACAACTTTTGAGCAGACTGTCACAGCAGAAAACAAATCACCAAGGTGCCAAACGCTTCAAACTGTATCTACTAAAGCTACGTGTAAATTCTTACTTCTGCTTGATAGGAGAAAGAACAGAATTTGTTAGCTAGAAAGAAACAAAGGAAAACATACTTTCAATATGGCAAAGAGAACAGGAGTTTCTCAAGCCTTAGCACTGGCCTCAAAGAATATTCAAAATGTCACTAAAATTCCTTTAAACTTCACTGTAATGCGATAATGAAATCTGTTTGATAAGGTCAGACGGCACTTTAGTATGGTTCTTTTGGTTGCTTTCATAAGGAAACTACTCTAAAATTATGGTTCTTAAGCTTGGTGTCAATCGGGAATCCTTTAGGGAAATCTAAATGCGATGGGTGCAGCCAAAGTGAGTGCTGAAATATACTGCATATGTTGAGAACTGTCACTGTAAAGCAGCGTCTCCCAGCCATGGCACTATTCACGCATTGGGTCTGATCTTTTGTATTGTGGAGAGCTATCTTATACTTGGGTGTTGCAAGCGGAAAAAACACTTGACTGCTAGTGTTGGCTCAAATCCACCCAGAAACTTTCCATAAGACAGACCTGGCGATCTGGCTCCAAAAGGTCACAGCCCTGAAAACCCTAGGGGGCAGCTCTGTGCACATGACGTCACCATGAGTCAGAATCGACTTGATGGCAACAACAGTTCAAATACTATAAGATGTTAGGCAGCATCCCCAGCCTCTACCCATTAGATATCATTTGCCTGTCTCCCACCCATCCCTCCCCACATCCCCCCTAATGTCTCCAAACCAGCCACCAGTTGCCAGAGTCAACTCAGGCTCATGGTGACCCATGTGTGTCACAGGAGACTTGTGCTCCAGAGGGTTTTCAGTGGGTGATTTGGGGAAAGTAGATTGCCAAGTCTTTCTTCTAAGGCACTTCTAGGTGGACTAGAAATGCCAATTTTGGGATTAGCAGTGAAACATATTAACTGCTTGCATCACCGAAGGATTCTCAAAAGGCATTGGCAAATGTCTTGGGAGTGGGACGTGGAATGTCAGTTATGCAAGGACAAGAATCATTACTGTAAAGGAAAGGATACCATATTAAATTAATGTTAACAATTCCCATAAAATAAAAGTAGGGCAGAACAGAACTTCATTTGGCACTTAACCAGAGTGGTAGGATCCTGTGTGTACCAGTGGACAGCACATGAATCTCCACTGCACAGAATGTAAATGAGTCCTCCCGAGTGCTGAGAATGCTATCAATCCAGTAAAACGTCCAAAAATCCATCTAAAAATTAACACAACCTCCGCAAGTCAGGGATTTGCAGATTAGAAGTGGATTTGACCATGTCGGTCATTTGACCTCATTTCATTTTATAAAGCTTTCTTATTAACCCTTGTCCCTTTCCCTTCCTAAAAGTGTGCTAAAATCTTGTCAACAGGCAACTATTTTTAGACAAGCTCATTTTCTTCAATGGTTCTAGAATACTGATTTCTCCTACAGGGCAGGTTTACAAGAAGATAGCGTCAACTGAAGAAACTTGGTAACTGACATTCTATCAAAAACAGAAAATGTACTCCGAGCCCTAGATCTTCCTGTGTTTTATTTGCAAATGTAATTAAAGCAGGCCCATAACACTTTCAGGCGTGCTTTTAAAACACAAGGAGGCCTGGAGACAAGTAGGTAGATCTGGCTGAGCTTATTTCTAGTTATGTAGGTCAAAAGTTTCACAAACCGAATCTTCAGTGTAAAAATCACATGTACTTCTCATCCGGTAAGGGCATTTTCATTTCTCCTAGCTCTTTAATACTTAATCTCCGATGAAATTTCCTGTAGATCCGAAAGCAATTTAAAAAGAGAGGTAGTTTAAAAATATGTGAGCTCTATCAAAATAGTATTTTCCTCAAAACATTTTTAAAAAATCTAGCCATAGTGAAACAGTCCCTAGTTCAATCCATATTCCTCTTTCAGTAAAGCTGACACAACAAAAGACTTCCTTTGTTTTCTTTAGGAACAAAGAATATGAATGGGGGGAGGCTTAAAGGAAAATGGAAAATGATTATAAGTCAGGGAAATTACAACAGAAAAAGTGGGAGACAGAATTTTCAGTGAATATGTCATTTTTGCTGCCTAACTTTTTATCTGCACAATACTGAACACCATGAAAATACTATAAAGAAGAAATAGAAAACTTTTCGAAGGAAGAGACCTCCAGGATTAAAAGTGAGAGCCAAATATGAGAATAGATTTATCCAGTTATATTCATCATTCACTTCTAAAATAAAAAACAGAAGAGGTCGTAAAGTTATATAATAACTATACAAATGAGAAGTGTGTTCAGCGATAGAACATAGACAATTAAAGAAAAGAAACATAGTGGATGGAGGGGAAGGTGGAAAGAAGAGGGAAGGGAGAGGTTATGTTTTCCTTACCATGTAGAGAGCAATGCCTTAACCTGAATCATTGATAATATTGTTATGACACTAAGCTGCAATTTCACAACTTGTACAGGAACCTGAGCACGGTGTTAGGAAGTTCTACAAGTAAAAGTCCTCATGAGTTAGAGAGGAATTGATATTTCAAGTGATATTTCAAAATATTTTCTAATGAGTACAGTATTTAAAGTATTGAAGAGCAAAGATGCCACTTTGAGGACGAAGGTACACCTCACCCACGCTGTGGCACTTTAAACGGAGACATGAAGTCTGGGATACACATTCTGAAGTCAGGAATGCACATACTTGGAAAGAGGAGGTATACCACAGAGAACCAACACCTGCCTGAAAACCAGTCCGTGGTGGGAGGACTGCCATTTAACAAAATTAAACATTCTACCAAGACTTTAAGACTAGCTAAAGGCCTTTTGGAGTACTTTCCCAAGTAAACAAATTCACTCTTTCTATTCAACCCTTCTCCCTGGCAAGCTTCTGCATTTTGTACATTGCCTGAAACCTTTCTTGCTAGGGGGACAGAACTGAGGAGTGAGTCTTGAAACCTGGAGCCGCTTCCTGGTTATCAAAGGATGGTCCAAGTGAAAGAACAATATGAAGAGACATAAATCAGTGCTATGGAAGTCTGCTGTCTGAGTTATCTAGCAATGCTATCAGAGAAATACCCCAAGGAGATGGCTTTGCACAGAAATTTATTCTCGCACCAGAATGCTAGAAGTTTGAATGTATGATGCAGGTTCTGGGGAAGACTTTCTCTCTTTATTGCCACCCATAAATAACGCGCTTCACTTCACTGCCACCACATGTAATTTTTTAAAATACAGATTGGAGACTCACAGTAGAGGAAGATGGTCCTGTTTCCTTCCAGCCTCTGTAGGCACAGTATGGTAGTATTTCTTGGAGATCTCCATGTGTTTTGGCATTAATCTTCCCCCAGATCTAGATGGTTCCTAACACGGATCTAGAAGGATCCTGCTTTGCTCTCAGCAATTCATTCTTTTGTTCACTACTCTCTTTTTTATATTTTGTAAGTTGAAAGGTGATTAAGGACATCCCCAGGAAAACTTCTCTTATGTTGACTCAGAGCAGTGCCCTGGCTAAGCATGTTGCATCCTTTTCTAACCCCCTAATGTCAGAGCACATCATGAAGATGATTACATTATTACACAGCTGCCAAGTTATATCATTTCATAGTAGCCAAATCACTGAGAACCATGGATCAGACAGTTCAATCCATGACACCCAGCTAATGGACAGATTATCAGGCTTTAAAGTAACACTACTAAATATGCTCAGAGAACTAAAGAAAAACATAAACAAAGGAGTAAAGGACATCAGAAAAAATGGAACAGAAATAAAAAGAAAATTTCAATAAAGAGAAACCATAAAAAATTTTTCATACTGATTTATTATGGGATCTTATGAGCATTATAACTGAAAATTAAGTCGTTGAAAGATTTAGCAACAAGTTGGAGTTGGCTGAAAAGAGAATCAGATAAATATAGATTAAAGCAATGGAAATTATTGACATTACAGATAAACATGAAAAAGAGGCAAAGACACTAAAGGAAAGTCTAATGATGTAGGATGTAAATAAGCAAACCAACCAACACATCTTAAGAATCCCAGGAGAAGAGAGAAAGAGTATTTGAAGAAGAAATATTAAAACAGAAACAACAAAAACAACTTTCCAGATTGAGTGAAGGACATGCATCCAACAAGTTCAGGGGGCAACAAATAAGATAAACTTAGAGATACATAATAATCAAACTCTTTAAGACCAAGGATAGAGAGAGAATACTGCATTCAATGGGAGAGGTAAATTGTCATATAGGGCATCTTTAATAAGATTAAGTGGTGATTTCGCTTAAAAAACTTAGAGGTCAGAAGCAATAGAATAGAAAAATTTAAAGTGCTGAAAGAAAATAACTGTTAACCAAGATTTATGTTTCTGGCAACACTGCACTTCAAAAATATGGACAAAGTTAAGACAGTCCTAAATAAACAAAAGGAGAGGGAGTGCATTACAATCAGAGCTACTCGACAAGAAACGCTAAAAGGTGTCTTTTCAAAGGAAAGATACAAAAGAGTTATTTGAAACCGTGAAGATTAAAGAAAAAAAAAAGATCTCTAATAAAATAATTTTATGGGCTAATATAGGGTTGGTGTTATGGTATTTTCAGTTGTTATGTTTGCCATAATTTATAATGATAACATATTTAAAATCAGTATAAATTCATGTTATTGGGTACATGATGTATAAGACCAGTAGTAACAACATAAATAGATGTAAAAAGAGGAGTGGTAATAAAAGTGTTTTTTTTTATGTTACTAAAGTTAAGCTATTATCATTTACAGTCAGATTGTTTAAGACAAATGTAATCTTCAAAGTAAACAAAGAAATGCCTGAAAGATATACACAGAAGGAAAGGAGAAGGAAATTAAAAGAGATAATTACAAAAATTCTATCAAATGCATGATTGCAGCGTGAGAGGGAGTGAGAGGCAATGAAGGTATAAAGTACACAAAACAACTATCCAAACAACTTCTCCTCTACTGTACACGTATTAGCCTAGAGAAAGAAGATACTTAAGAGTTACAGGATGAAAGATATATATATTACTCAAGTATAAGCCAACCCAAATATCAGCAGAGGCACCTGATTTTACCACAAAAGCTGCATTAAAAAATGCTGAAAAACTAGGCTTATACACCAGTCTACATGGTGTTCGTGTAAATAATAATCAAAAGAGAGCAGGGTAGGCTATATTGATATCAGACAAAACAGAGTTCAATTTAAAATATCTTATAAGCAAATGAAGACCATTATAAAATGGTAAAACGGCTCAATTCTCAAGAAGATAAAACAATCTATAAATATATGCACAAACATATGTATAAAACAAAATATATACTCCTAACATCAAAACCCCCAAATATATGCAGCAAACCCTGACAGAACTGAGGGCAGAAATAAACAGATCTTCAAAAATGACTTAAATGCCAATACCCCTTTTCTTTTCTTTTCTTTTTTTCCCCCTTTTCTTTTTCAAACAGTTTTTTTGGCATATAATTCACATCCAGTTCAATAGTTCAATCACATCATGAAGAGTTGTACAATCACCACCACAATGAATTTTCTTCATTCTTGTATGCATAAATTATGAGCGCCCCATTTCCCCTCAGCTCCCACTGTCATACCTCCAAGCAACAATGTTAATCTAGTTACTGTCTCTATAATCTAGTTACCCTGGACCTCATTCATATACAGAAAAATATATTTTTTAAAAATCTAACAACAATAACAAATTGAAACAGATAAAAACCTCAACTGAAAACAAAGCAGAAAGTATTAAAAGCCAGAACAAATTTAAATGGATCATAAGGGAGATCAATTGACAGGGTATTAAATTTTAACCTAACTGCATTTTCTTTTCTTTTTTTAAAAGTCATTTTATTGGGGTCTCATACAACTCTAATCACAATCCAAACCCATTCCTTATGTCAAGCACATTTGTACATTTGTTGCCATCCTCATTTTCAAGACGTTTTCTTTCTATTTGAGCCCTTGGTATCAGCTTCTCATTCTTTTCCCTCCCTCATGAACCATTGATAATTTATGCATTATTATTTCTGCCAATACTCCTTTTTTCAACAATGAATAGGACATCTAGACAAATGATAGATAAGAAATTACAAGACTGGAACAGCATTATAAATCAATTAGACCTAAAAGGGATTCTTTGAACACTCTACCCAATAACAACCAAACCCATGTTTTTCCCTAATGCACATGAATATACCATATGCTAGATTGATAATCAAACCTCAGTCAAGTTTTTAACAATGAAATCACATGAAGTATCTTTTCCAACCACAATGGAATAAAACTAGAAACTAATAAGAAATCAATGATGGAAAATATACAAACATGTGAGAATTAAACAACACTGTATTAAAGATTTTCATACATAAAGGAGAAATCGGAAAATATTGAGCATAAAAGGAAAATGAAGTCACAATTTACCGGTACAAAGGCAGTACTCAGTGGGAAATTGATAGGGCTAAAATGCCCGTGTTAAAAATTAATAAAGAGCTCAAGTCAATAACCTAACTATACAACTTCAGGCACTACCAAAATAAGACAAAATGAAGTCCAAAGCTACCAAAAGAAAGGCAATCACAATGACCTCAGCAGAAATAAACAAAATGGGGAATTAAAAAGGAGACCAAAAAGCAAGGCTAGTAGAGAGGGCGAATGAAGGAACTGGCAGGATGAGGACAGATGCTTTTGTAACTGCAGCCTGCGGCGTTCAGCTTGTGATGCCCCGATGACGCCTTCTTTCTGGCCTTAGACTCTTTCCCAGTGCCCTCTCACAATGAACCGGCGTTTCTCTAAGTCGGTGGTTCTCAACCTTCCTAATGCCATGGCCCTTTCATCCAGTTCCTCATATGGTTGGTGACACCCCCTCCCAACCATAAAATTATTTTCATTGCTATTTCATAACTGCAATTTTGCTACTGTTATGACTCAGGTGACTCCTGTGAAAGGGTCGTTTGACCCCCCCAAAGGGTCGCAGCCCCTAGGTTGAGAACCGCAGCTCTGTGTGAACAGCAGAGTAGATCATTGGTATGTCACTTCCAATATTAGGTTAGAAAGACTGTGGTTCTGCCTTGGGTGCTCCCTTGCTTTCTCTTGGCCAGAGACTGTGAACCACGCACATAGCAAGGAGCTAGAGGAGTTTAGGTCGCGAGGAACTGAAAATGTCTTATCATAAGTTAGGTTGGAAACAGAATGTCCAGCTCCAGTCATGACTTCAGAGAACAAGACTGCTTGACTACAACCTCACGAAAGAACCAAACCAGATCGCTGGGCCTGAGAAAACGTGTGCAATCATAAACATTTGTTTTAAGCCATCACCTAAAGCTTTAGAGTAATTTGTGATGTAGCAACAGACAACTGAAACAGAGCCTGAGAAAAAGTAAAAACCAAATTAAAGAGGTAGGCCAAAAAGTTAACCAAGCACATTTAACTTAAGGAAGTGCTTTCTCATCAAAGAGAGGGCAAAGAGGAAAAATGAGGCTGACTGAGCTGTGCCCTTGGCAGAAGCTGAACTTACAAAGTCCACTTTACTGAGGGGACTGGGAAAACACTCCTGTACATTATGCTAAAGGAACATTGGTACACAACGGTAAGTGCCTGATTGCTAACCCAAAGGTCAGCAGTTCAAGCCCACCAGCTGCTCTAAAGACTTGATTTGCTCCTGTAAAGATATAAAAAAAAAAATCAAACTCTTCCCCTCAAGTAGATTCTGACTCATTGCAACTGCATGGGACAGAGCAGAACTGCCTCTGTCTGTTCTAAATCTCGAAGTCTTTACAGTAGTAGAGTTTTACGTCTCTCCTATGAAGCAGGTGGTGGTTTCGAACTGCTGACTTTGTGGTTTGAAGCCCAGTTCACAGCCCACTGGCCACCAGGACTCCTAGAATTTCCTAGGATGATAACATAGTAAACCCAATGCCATAATTCTACCCTGTCCTGTAGGGTCACTATGACTGTGCCTTGACTTATAGCACACAACAACAGCACCACCACGCTGAGTGATAACAGTGGCAGTAACAGAAAGACTCTGAGCGGTAGCCTGCCGACTATATGTTCTCCTTCTTCTATACATTATCTTTCATCCTCCTTAAAAGCCCCGTCATACAAGATGCCATAAGGAATTGTCATGAACACACTTTAGTGAGAAAGCCTAGACTCTTTTCACTACATCGCACTGACTTGAAAGAAAATCAATAGCAGACCTGATTCAAGGTCAAGTAAAGCAGACAAACCAGAAAATCTGGTTACTGGTTAGATCCATGACAATCACATGGGGTGAAGCGGGACAACAATAGTGAAATCAGAAACCACTGAATCCTCACCAGGTCAGTGCCATGAATTCTATTTCAATCTCAACTGAAGGTATTTTTTTTCCCTGAAAAATCTGCAATGACACTGGCCCAAACTTAGGCCTTGGCATGAGTGGTACCAAGAAATCTTTGGCTGAGGCCCTGGAGTCTAGGAACTCAGTGATGTAGCATTGAGACTGTCTCACCGGTGACCCTCTCTGACCTTGGTACTGCAGTTCCACAATGACTGGCCTAGAACAACATCATAACTTTCCTGGAAGCAGAATGCCTTTCTGTCTCATTACATTTCACTTACAATGCTGAAAAGGGAAAATGTACGGGGAATATTGTTTAGTTTTAGTTTTTCTTGGCAAAATTTTAAAAGTACATATAAAATCCCTGGCAAAGGTAAAAACTCAAGCACTATCATGAGAGCATTCAGTAAGAAAGTAATTCTCTTTCCCAGCTTCTTTTCCCCAGAGTAACACTGTTGTGAGTTTATGTCGGGAAGGCAATTATTTTTCAAATGTATGAAAGAACTCCCCCTAATTTGAAGGAACAATTCACTGTGTCATTCAAATTGAAGTACTTGAATTCATTAGTCATACTGGTTTGACTTAAGGAACTGCTCTGTTGAGCTCTTATATCAAGTAATACACTCTTTCCTCTGGCCTACTGCTATAAGTGAGATTTTTCCATAAATGTGTTTGAGTGCATTCTGGACATAGTACATGGTGTGCAGGAGTTTTTATATTGAAGAAATAATAAGTCACACTCACATGCATTTGCTGGAAAGTTCTTTAAGATTTTACTTGTGGTGTTTATATGAAGCACCTCCTGTGTATCATTTCACTCTTTCAGCCCATCCATCTCTTACACTAGCCAATGTGGCAGGGAACAATTTGGCCCAGATGTAATCTTGGCCTGGACCACGTTCCACTTCTTTTCTGAGGCTTGTGCCAAAGTGTGGAATGGCCGGACAATCCACTCAGCACCCAGGCTTAATTTAAGCATACCAGAATGGCAGGGAAGTTAATGTCTGCAGCAATACTCTTGACCAATGTGGGGATGGGTCTGGTAGCTAAATACTTTCTCCTTCATCCCTGGATGGATGGTTCAAGGATGCAATTCATGTCCTTCCTTGGAGGGTATCACGGACTTGGGTATAGATTAGCTCAGAGAAGGGCAGCTCAATGCATCTCTCGGCCTGACTCATTCTCAGTGCCCCTCACTCCCGCTCCTGGGAATCACGTGGCCAAAGAAATTACATAAATTCAAGATTTTTGTTTCCGACTCTACTCTGGGGAAACCCAATCCCAAACCATGTTTTTTTTAACATTATTATATACAAGATGCCTTGTGAGAAAGTCCTTGTGGAAAAGAGGAAATCTAGATACCTAAGTAATGATATATTCCTCAGAGTTAACGCATTTGTGTCCTTCTCTTTCTATCGTTCTCAGTTTCTGTTTTTCCATTGCTACATTGTAATACTATATACATAGCATATCAGACTTCTAGAAAACAGGTTGTAAACAGCAAAAATATCACTGGCATTCCTTTACCACCTGAATGAGATGTGAGGACTAAAATCAGGGAGGGACAAGACCTGGCCTCACAAAAGGAAAAAACCAATAAACAGTTCTTAGAAAACAGATTCCTAGAGAGTCATGATCAGTAATAAACTCATGGGGAACAGAATTGATTACCCCTCCCTTTTTCTTAGGCTTTCTCCAAACTCTCGAGCATGAAGTAGATTCTGACTTCGAGCAAGCCTGCAGGGCTGAGCAGAGCAGAACTGCCGCCAGGGGTTGTTGAGGCTCTGGCTCTTGGTGGGCGTAGAAAGCCTTTTCTTTCTCCCACAGAGACTGATAGTTTCCAATGCCACTCTGACAGTTAGCAATGGATTCTGATGGCACAATGGGGAAAGCGCTTGGTTACTAACCACAAGGTCAGCAGTTTGAACCCATCAGTCGTTCCTAGGAAAAAGACGTAGCAGTCTGCCACTGTGAAGATGACAGTGCTCCAATCCCTTTAAATGCAGCAGGTCTGGATTGACTAGAGAACCCTAGAGCATATCTAGGGGATTTTCCCAGAGTATGTACTGAAGAAAATATTTGTCAAAAAGCTCAATCAGAGATGGCCCAAGTCACGTAACCTTGAGAAAAGTACGTGAACGAAAGAAAAAACACAATGACAAATCCTCCTGGAACAGACCGTATATTGACAACAGAGCTTGTCAAGAGGTGATGAAAATTTGGAGTGTCTAGTAATTCCCAAAGATTGAATTTAACATTCTTGCCAAATGACATTAAACAGCAGCCCAGCTGCCTATGATTACAGATCTGCAGTGTCTGATCATCAGCCAGAGGGAACAGTTTGCTCACAGCTCACAACTATAAATGGACAGTCATAGTACATAGAAATCCTGGCACTCGGAAACAATTCTATTTTTTCCTAACAAAATGAAGATCCTAACATTCACTTGAATCTCATTAGAATTTATTACAAGCACCCCAACAAGTTCAACAGAATTTTGGTTACAAAAGAAAAGAAGAGGTACAGATAGCATCAGTGTCCTTCCTCTGGCCAGCCAATGTACTCTAAATTGCTACCATTTGGTTCTAATTATTTCCTTTAAAGTATACACATTTTTCTTCATCCTTGTAATCAAATACTACCTTTGGAGACAGGTAAAAACATTCCTTCTCTGTGGCAGACAATGACAACTTGATTAGAACGATAAATGTTATTCCAGTTCAAATGTTTTAATCACCAGCATGATTATAGGTGGTACCACTACCTGATTATGAATCGTTGTGCTAATTTGTGGCTTCCGATATTCTTGCTTAGGCTCTTTTAAAGTTTAGATCTTATTTTGCCCACTGCAAAACTTGGATCAAGGTATTTTTATAGTGAATACGAGGCCTTCTACTGAGAGGTAAGATAAAATTTTAAGTAACTCTGCACCATACAGCATTTACAAGATCGTGTGAACATATTTTTTTTCTTTGTAAAAGGTCTCAGAAGTAAACAAGCAAGGTTGAGAATCATATTAATGTAAGTATAATTTGTGGAGAGCAATGTTTGTGGAGTTAGAGTGTAGTACGTAGGTGATACTATGGCATAGGGGAAGAATATGCCTGTCTAAGACAGTGGCACAGAACCCCAGTTACAGAAGCAAGGAAGAGTATATTACTTTACAATAAGCCTTTAAAACTGGAACTGGTATTCAAGGGTTCAGGGCTCACAGCTATGGTCTCCAGGAACACCGGGGTCAACCGGCATAACGGAGTTCATGAAGATAATGTCCTACATCCTGCTCTAGTGAGCAGCAACTACAGTCGTGGGAGCTCGTGAGCGGCCACCGAGGGTGCAAACGCTGGTGCTTCTCTCCCTAGCCAGAGGAAAGAAGCAAACCGAGGAAGCAATTAGATCAGTGAACGAACGGGCCCCATGAACATTAGTCGTTAAAACCTAAGGATCAGGTGGTGTCACTCCTGACCACTCTGAAAAAGATCATCCGAAGAGGTCTTTGGATCGAGTGGAAGAAAAATGTGGAGCAAAATTCAAAATCATGAAAAGCACTAGGCTTACTGGTCCAACTGAGATGGGAACTCCCTAAACTTTCGATATTCGGGTCTGGATAGAAACTCGTCCTCATGGCTCAGTTTTCAGTCCAACAAGAGAGAGGTCTATAAGGAGGCATGCACACCCAAGAACAATCAATCATTTGAGATGAGAGGGCAGCAGATACCATATGGTTAAGAAAGAAGGAGGAATGGAGACAGAAAATAGGGGAATCGTGGGAAAGTGATGCCATATTGTACCTTGTGGGGATTGTGATGAAAATGACATGAAACAAAAGGTGGGTGAAATGTGGAATGGAAAACAGATCCGCTCTGTAAACCTTTCCTCAATTCACAATCAAGTTTGTTTTAAGTAGCTGGCTTTAACGTTCCAAATGCACAGCTCAATAGGCTATGGATTCCCTTACCATTTCCTCTACATATTTTTGGTTCTTGAAACATAGCAGTGATTTCATTGTATTCTAGTTGTTTCTGTTTGCACCTTTACCTGTGCCAGGCTCACAGGTGCTCACTCAATGTTGACAGAGTGACAAACAAAAGAACCCATGGATGTTAAACGAGCTGAAGGCAGAACACACAGCGGTTAAATCTGGAGGGCTTGAGAAAATATCTAACCAAAGTCCCTTACTGTACAGTTGAAGAAACCAGGCAAAGAGGTGGAATGCCTACAAACAGATGGATAGGGAAACTGACCCTACCCATTGTCATCAGGCCGATTTCAACTTGAGGTGACCCTACAACACAGAGCAGAGCTTAGACCAAGATTGTATGTCTTTAAAGGGCAAAGGTGCAGATAACGTCTTTCCTCTACAGAGACGTTGGCAAGAGTTTAAATCTCCACTACAAATCAACCTCAGGGCTCTTGAATTATAATGGCATGAGGGAACATTAGTTTTCTAGCCTGCAGATGACTGAGTCATTTTGATGAGTTACTTTTTTCTCCCTTTATCTTTTGGTGAAAATCCACACTATAAAGGAAAAATGGAAGAATTATTGGTATGGAAATTTAAATCAGCTTTGTTTAAAGTCTGGTAGGAAAAATTGGTATTTTTGAGCAAAAATACGTCTTAGTTTACAATTAGATCTTGATTACCGATTTTACTCCTCTCCTCCCATTGTTATTTGACTAATAATTGGCTGCTTTACAAATTTATTAATTATGCTTTCATTAATCATATCACCATTCTTATCTTTTCACAGATAAGAAACAGGTCACAAAATTCAAGGGTTTTGTGTGGTAAAGGAAATAGAAAATTTTTGTCTTTAATTGATTATGCAAAAGCATTCGACTGTGGATCATAACCAACTGTGCATAACATGTAGCAGAAGGGGAATTCTAGAACACTTTATTGTGCTGATGTGGAACCAGTACATGGATCACGAGGCAGTTGCTGGAATAGAACAAGGGGATGCCGCATGGTTTAAAATCAGGAAAGATGTGCATTGGGGTTGTAACTTCTCCCCCCCTGTATTCAGTCTGTATGCTGAGCAAATTACCAGAAGTTGGACTCCATGAAGATGAATGCAGCATCAGGTTTGGAGAAAGACTTACTAGCCACCTGAGATGAACAGATGACACAACCTTGCCGGCTAAAAGTGAGGAGGGTCAGAAGTACTTGCTGATGAAGATTGATGATTACCACCTTTGGTATGGATTACCAGGAGATAACCAAAATCCTAAACACAGAAAAAAGATCGAAGTTGTCAAGGCTTTCATCTTCCTTGACCTACAGTCAATGCTCAAGGAAGCAGCAGCAAGAGGCCGAATGCTGCATTGCCCTGGGCAAAGCTGCTAACCGAGACCTCCTTAAGATGGTGAAGAGCAGAAATGTCACATGGAGGACTAAGGTGCACCTAACACAAGCCGAGATGCTTTCAGTGGCCTCACACGCATGTGAAAGTTGGATATTGAATAGGGAGGACTAGAGAAGAATCAATGCAATTGAGTTATGGTCTTGGCAAAACATACTTAAAGTACCATGGACTGCCAAAAGAACAAACATATCTGGGCTGAGCCTTGGTGTCGGAGTGGTTGGCGGTTCAAATCGAGCAGCAGCTAAGGCTGGGCCTCCCACTCCCACCAGAGGGCAGTGATGCACCCCCCTCTCCCCCCGCCCCCCCAGGCCAAAAACAAGAACAAACATATCTGTCTTGGAAGAAGTACAGCCAGAACGCTCCTTAGAAGCAAAGGGTGGCAGACTATGTCTTGTATACTTTGGACCTATTATCAAGAGACAGTAATCCCTGGGAAAGGGATATCATGCTTCATAAAGTAGAAGGGCAGCAAAAAGTGGAAGACTCTCAAGGAGGAGAACTGACACAGTGGTTCCAGTGATGAGCTCAAACTCAACAACCACTGTGAGGGTGACCCAGCATCAGGTGGTGCTTCCTTCTGTTGTAGACAGCCTGACTGGGACTGGCAACCTGTTCCAGGGCCTAACACGTGGTGAAGGAAGAAACGCTGGTGCTAGAGGCAGGTAGGTGTTGGGCTGCAAGGACTTTTCTAGTCTCCTAAAGATTTGAAATCTTGGAAACCCACAGAAGCACTTCTACTCTGTCCTATGGGGTCTCTGAGTCAGATTCTATCTGATGGCAGGGAGAACGAACAATTGTAATAAAGGAATCCTGCTGACTGCTAACCCCATGGTCTGTGGCTGAAAAGCAAAACCAGGAACTCTGTGGGCAAGACACACAGCTCTGTTTCAGTACAGATTTCAAGTCAGGGAAACCCTAGGGGCAGTTCTACTTTTTCCTATTGGGTCGTGATGAGTTGGAATCAACCCATTGTGGGGCGATGTGGTGAAGAGAGTTGAAGCAAGGCCAAGAGAGGGAGAGCATGGTAAAATTATTGCTAGAAGTTGTAAACTAGGACATCAACAGAAAATCTTCCAAACCAGAGTAATGTATCCTTAATAATGGGGGACACGTGTTTTTGTGTACAAACCTAAGTTATGTTATATCATTAAATAAATAAATAAAGTGTTAGAAAATTAGGCATTACCAAAAAATGCAGCAAAGGAAGATGGTCAGAAATAAACATGAAGAGTGCTTCAAAGAACAAAAATCAAAATCAATGACCAAGTAACACCCGATATGATCGCTGAAGACAAATGGATACAGAGGCAAACAGAGTAGAAGAAACGATGGTGACCAGCTACCCAATGATTGAAATCTGGAGTCTCAAAGACTTGAAGATAAATGAGTTGCTGTTCAGTGCAGAAAGAGCCAGGTCCACATGGAAGAAGCACACCAGCCTGTGTGATCAAGAGGGGCTGAAGGGAGCAGGTCTTGAGCATCAAAGAACAAGAATCACATCATTATGAATGAGGGGGAGAGCAGGGTGGGGGGCTAAGGTCCACTGCTGGGTAATTGGTCACCCCTTTACAGGGGAGTCATGGGGACGAGATAGACCAGTCGGGGGGCAGCCAGGCAGTGATGATGCATACACGTTTCCTCTGGTTCCTGAAGCCTTCCTCCCCCTAACCATCATGGTACCAACTCTACCTTACAAGTCCAGATGGACTGGAGAAGGTACACAAGTAGAGAGGGGAGCTGGAGATATGGGGAAACCAAGATGAATGAGCCCCTTCAAGCCAATGGTGAGATTGGAGCTGCTGGATGGGTGGAGGGAAGGTGGGGTAGAGAGACTGAACCAACTGCAAGGATACACACATAAGCTCCTATTGGAAGGACCGGAATCAAAGGAGTGGGTTGGGGGAGAGGTCGGGCAGTGTAAGATATGACAGAACAATAAAAATTTATAAAGTATTGAGGGTTGGTGGGGAAGGGAAAGCAGGGGGAGAGGGGAAAGGATGGAAAAGCTGAATAAAGGGCTCAAGGGGAAAGGCAGATGTTTGGAGAATGATGACAGCAACGAACATGTGAAGGTGCCTGGCACAGTTTGTTTATTTATGTATTGTGAAAAACGATGTATGAGCCCTGAATAAATGGTTTTTAATTTTTAAAAAAGTTTGTACAAAATAGAATTGTATGTAAGTAATGGAACTTTTTCCACTAACTTTTTAAATTCCCCTTGTATACAGAGATGGTGGTTATGTTTTTATGGTAGAATTAGAGAATATCTTTTTCTCATCTTTTTTTGTATTTCATAAAATGCTCTAATATGAATTTAGACTACCCTTATAATGGAAAAATAATGCATTTCAGTTTTTACAGAAATTAAAAGGTTGACATATCAGAGGTCAACACCAAATTTCCCCTTTCAAGTTTCCTTTTGGTTTCTGTATTTCTCTTCTTCCCAAATCCTCCAGTTCTTCTGAGCAAGCTCCTGGCAAGGGGAATCTTTTTGAGGCCAGAAATAGGATCCCAATATATGAGAAGTAAGAAATCTTATGGCCACCTTGTCCCTGAGGATCTGTTAGAGAAACATACTCAGAAATTCACTGAATTTGTTAGAATGAAGAATTTCCAGCAAATGCCTTTTACTACATTTTTTAAAAACATTCCTAGAAAACCCAGAAGGGCCCTAAATAATTCACAGTCTCTTCCCAGAGTCTGGTTTCTAGATGTGTGTTTTCTCTTTTCTCCATGACAGCAAATGGCTTTCCCTTTGCGATCACTGATTGCTATGACACTAATGGCTCAATTAAAACGTAGGTGTCACTTTTAGGTATCATCTATTTTTAGGATGAATAAAATGTTCTCAATAGGAGGTAACCCTCCAGCCACTTTCTAAATTGCTTACAGCACATTGCTCCCACCCTAAAAATAAAAAGCTATTTCTCCAAAAGGCATATTACAAAACTCGGTGTGTGTCTACCTGGCAGGTAACGCTGCTTGGGCCCAGTGCTCAAGCACTTCTGATGTTTACCTGCATCAGGGAGCCACAAAGCCAAGGTGAAAAAATGAATGCTGCTCTTTTTCTCTCTTCCCTGTGAAAGCTGCCTCTGACAGCTGACACTTGTCAGTGTAGCTGCAGCCCCCCAGCTCTAACAGACACCCAAATGAACATCATAAACAATCCTAACAGCTGAGTCCTCAGCTTTCCTCACCTGCCCTCTCTGGTTCACGTTCTACTTGCAAGCCTTCTTTCAACCTGTGTTCACTGGAAAGCTCTAAGGGTTCTTCATGAACTGAACTGCAAGGACAGAAAAAATAGCCACTGCTGTCCTTAGGTTTAACTCTGAGAAGAAAGACATTGAAGCAGCAACTCAGGCAAGTGTCTCGAGCAAGATGGTACCACTGGGTATCCTACACTCCCAGAAATATCCAGCTCCCCAAAGGGTTCTTCACTGCCCTATTGCTAGACTTGTCCTCTTCCCCCAGCGATACTGTGGGTCTTGAGTCTGTGACAGGGAATCCCTCTCTCAAATAAATGTTTAGTGTCTCTCTTAATTCTCTCAAGCAGAAATTGTGAGATACCATATGGCTGCATCCTTAATAAAGGGATATATAGATTACCTATTTAAGTTTTAAAAGGAAATTAAAAACAGAATTTGAAATTACTTTTATTGTTTCTTTTAAAATATTTTTTACTTAATAAATCATTTTATTGGGGGCTCATACAACTCTTTTCACAATCAATCCATACATCAATTGGATGCAGACTACATTTGCACATTTCCATCATCACTCTCGAAACATCCCCCTTCTACTTAGACCCCCAGTATCAGCTCCCCATATTTCCACTCCCTCCCACTCTTCCTCCCCCATGAACCCTTAATAATTAATAAATTGTCATTATTTTGTCATATCGTACACTGTCCAATGTGTCCCTTCACCCACTTCCCTGTTGTCCATACCCCAGGAAGAAGGCTAAATGTAGATCCCTACAATTGGTTCCCCCTTTCTAGTCCACCATCCCTCCACCCTTCAGGGATCACCACTCTCACCATTGGTCCTTAAGGGATCATGAATTTCCCAGGTTTCTGGTTTCAGTGTACAACCCCTGGTCTAGCCATATTTGTAAGGTAGAATTGGGATCATGATAGTGGGTGGAAGGAAGCATTTAAGAACTGGAGGTAAGTTGCATATTTCATTGTTGCTATACTGTACCTTAACTGGCTCATCTCTTCCCTTGCAACCCCTCTGTAAGCCCCCTATTGATGGGCTTTGGGTTCCCAATCTGTACTCCCCCATTTAGTGATATAATTTTTAGTTCTTTGATGCCTGATACCTAATTTCTTTGACACCTCATCGTCACACACCTGATCTGTACCAGTATACATGTGGACTTTGTTGCTTCTGAGCTAGATGGCCGCTTATTTACTTTCAAGTCTTTAGGACCCCAGACGCTATATCTTTTGATAGTGGGACACCATAAGCTCATTTCACCACATTTGCTTATGCACAATTTTGTCTTCTGTGATTATATCTGGAAGGTGGGCATGCAATGTTATGCTAGGGACTGATCAAGAGTAATGTAACAGAGAGAAAATACTGAAACCCAAATGGAGACTGAGCATGATAGTGGGGCAAAAGGAAAGTTAAAGGAAATAGAGGCTAGAACTGGGGGTAAAGGACATTTATAGAGGCCTAAATACAGGCAAGTACATAGGTGAACATATTTATATATGATTGTGGGGGAAAAGATCTATATACATATATGTATAGGGTTAGTATTAAGACAGCAGATGGGCATTGTACATTCACTCAAGTACCTCCTCAATGAAATTACTTTTATAGACATAAATAATACACTAGCACAAAAATAGATGTGAGATCAAATTCTCTCTTCTGGTGTTTCTTTTTTTTTTTTTTAAGATCATTTTATTGGAGGCTCATACAGTTCTTATCCCAATTCATATATACATCCATTGTGTCAAGCACATTTGCACATTAAAGAACTAGAGGAAAGTTGTGCATTTCATCACTGCTACACTGCACCCTGACTGGCTCATCTTCCTTGTGACCCCACAGTGAGGGGATGTCCAATTTTCTACAGATGGGCTTTGAGTCTCCACTCACACTCCCCCTTATTCACGTCGACGTGATTTTTTGTTCTGGGTCTTTGTCTCTTCCGGTATTTCAACAACTCTTCAACTATTTAAGATACCAATGCTCCCTGAGCAAGTGTGAAATACTCAGATTTGATATTGTCTTCTTAAATGGTGCCATTACGTCCCTTGGGAAGCATCTGTTAGGCCCAAACTATTGCAATGTTAAACAACTTGTACTATTTCAAATAGAAATAGTAATAGTCAAATATAAAGTCTCCTTTCCTTCTTATGTTATATTTTATTTAGCATTATAATAGGCAAATGAAAGAATCTAACTAGCTTAATGCGGATTCCTGAGTGACGATTCAGAACTTCCTCTTTCAATCTCTTTTTATGTGACTCAGACTCTCAGAGTCCTCGTTCGACAGCAAGTGAATGTCTGTGCTGGGAAAGCTGAGTGGTGGCTTTCTTTTCCATCAGATATTAGGTCTAAATGCATAAGCTATGTGAGTCACATGAGGAGAGAGCAGAAAGGCAACAGAGACAACAGACAACCAGCCCCATGCACCTTTGGGGAAACTATGACTATGTGAGTTAGCTATTGTCAAGAGACCAGAAATCTGTAGTTTTATTGCTGGCAGCAATCTATGAAATCCTGTCCATGCATTCAATTCATAGGAAAATGGCTCTTAGCAAGGTGTGTGTCAACCTATTCACGGTTGGCAACTCAGGTGAGACTCAAATCTAAGTGTCTTGGGGTCTAACGGTTACAGAGTATATGGTATGTTTTGGGTGGATGATCAGATGACTACTTTCTGGGGTGTTGTGCTTGCTCTGGGCTCTCATTCCTTGCTCCTCTCAGTATCTCTGCCCCAAGCATTGCCCTCCCCCCACCTTCTAATTCGATTACTAAACTGCTATAGTTTACAAAATGATGTGAACTACAGAAAATCACAAACAGAATAATGTTGTCCATTGTTGCTTTATTCAAAAGAATGTAATATAATACATATATATTGCAGGAGGACTGCTTAGTGAATGGTACTCTCAACGAAGAGTGTTGTGTAATCATTAAAGTTATCTTAATATGAAGTTTTAATTAAGTGAGAACATTCATATGTGATATGCTAAAATGGCAAGGTGTCAACTACATTTTTTTAACTACATTTTTAAAATCCTTAGAGTGAGGGAAATACACAAATATGTTTACAATGTAGGATTACCAATCATCCTTATTCTCTTAATATATTGTTTTACATATTTGTATCATGAAGGTATAAGACTCTTAAAGTTAAAAAAAATGAAAATATCACATTGGATAATATGATCTAAGTGGTTAGAACTTTATAAATTAAAAATACCTAAATTCTAGATGAAATTATAATGCCTCCATTTTAGGAGCTTGTGCCATGATATGGTTGCAGAGACATGACTTTGACTTATTTCCTGTTTCTTTTCTGAATTCCAGGTATGGTGGATTGCTGGCAGCTTGAAGCATGTATTTAAAGGAGAACAGAGGACACAGAGAGACTGAGACGGAGAAGCGAGGATAAACTGTTGTGAGACAATGTCTTCAGACAGTAGGTAAGGATTTCATTAACCATTTCCTAAAACTGGAAGGGCTAAATTGAGAACGTCATAAAGTGAAGTTGGGATAGAATCTAAACTATCCCAAATCCTCTGTGTAATTGGGAAACGTTTATCTATTGCACAACCATGCCTTTCTGTGTACTCTTCTACACTCAGATCATGGACAAAGGGGTTTGGAAGAGGAGGAAATGACCACTCACCGGGGTGGAAGTTTTTCAAGATCATTGTGGCGGTCATGTACCTATGTCAATTTCACTATTGAGATGTAGGGGCGGAGTCTATCCTGTCAATCTGGAGATAGCCAATGAGGCTTCTGTGTGGGCATGGCTTTCTCCTGAGAATTCTGGGAAGTCTCACAGTATTTCCCTGGTGGAGATGAGAGACCATTTTTTCCTAGTTGTATGGAGTCATTGCACTGCCAAGACAAGATGGCAGTGCCAAGGAACTGGAGGAGCCAGCGGAGGAGCCACGTGACCTTGCCCTGATAGAACCAGACCGCTGAAGCTGGAGAAACCACGTGAGACCCCTGCCAGCACAGTGTTACTTCTACTACCACTGGATGCTGTTGATGGACTCTGAGCCCTGGAAGTGAGGAGCCATGGGGAGACTCCTGCCAGCTCTGGGATGCTTTGACTGCACATGCTTCATGAGTCAGAAGGAGACTTTATAGACTGATATCGGACATATGGGCTAATGTTGGATTTATGCCCTTGGACTGCACTGGGTTGGGATGCTTTCTCAATGTTCCACTCCTCTTGTATATAAACCTTTCCCTTATATCCATATACATGTCTATGAATTTGTTTCTCTAGTCTACCTGGATTAACACAATCACCTTTTCAAATTTCCCTCTGCCTCCCTAAATATCACACGCCAAGAAAACACTATGTATTTTACACTGGTTCCCCAGGGACGCAAGAGCTAAATTGTCCTCACTCAGCATCAGCAGCATTAATTAGCATTTACACTTCCTCAAACATCATATTTTATTATCAGAACATAATCATATGTTATGATTAGCCCCGTCTTATAAATAAAGAACAAAAGTTGCTACAAAGCTAACTTGCAGAAGACTGTGACAACACTGAGTTAGATGAGAAGGTCTGGACCCTAAATCTTTAAACTCTTAAATCCCTGTGGTTATTTCCACTATTTCCCACTGCAAAGTTTATTGATCTAAACCAGGGGTTCTCAACCTTCCTCATGCCTCGACCCTTTCTTACAGTTCCTCATGCTGTGGTGATACTCCCAACCATAAAATTATTGTTGTTGCTACTTCCTAACTGTCATTTTGCTACTGTTATGAAAGGTCACTCAATCCCCAAAGGGGTCGCCACCCACAGGTTGAGCAATGCTGATCTAAGCCAAATGACTTGCCCCAAATGGGCCACGTGTAAGTGTATCTCTGCAGATGAGTAGGAACCCCTGAGTGGTGCAAATGGTGAACTTAATCAGCTGCTCGCCAAAGGGTTGAAAGTTTGAGTCCACACGAAGGCACTTTGGAAGCAAGGTCTGGAAACCTACTTGCCCAAAATGAACCCAGTGAAAAAAGTCTAGGGAACATAGTTCTACTCTAACACACCTGGGGTCACCATGGGTCGGACTCAGCTTGGCTGCAGTTACTGGGGGTGGTAGAGATTGCTCAACAACAGTGCAAATGAATGGGAAATTGTCTTGAAGGAAAAACTGGATCTTTGATGTTGATTTCCACCTTAATCCCTACTTGTGCCTCTTCACCACATAAATCATGTTCCTTTGTCCCAAATTATATTTTTTTCATTCATCATTTCATTCATCATCTTCATGGTTTGAATAATGTCCTCTGTGAACTACAACTTGGCTTACTTTAACATTTCTTTTGCTTCATACACCTTCTGTTTCATGTGTATGGATGTCACAGGGCGCACTAGCCCTCATGTCCCAGGGGACTAGCTCTTCTGAGGCCATTTCCCACCTTTTCAATGCCCTTCCCTCTTCTGGCAACAACCTAGGCTATTTCCAGATGACTATATTCAACAACTGGATACTCATTGAATAAGAATCTAGATTAGTATCATCAAAGCACAATTTGATTAGTAATCCATAGGCCAGGGTCCCAGCCTTCTTAAATAGCTGTGTTAATTTGGGCATAGCTACAGATCTCAGTTTCCTTATCAAAAAATGATTACGGGGGCAGGGAGTGGGTAGAATATTTGAAGTCTATAATCTCTAAAATTCAATCTTATTTAATATTATTTTGATTGGGACTACCACAGCCTTACTTTGAGAAAAGCAATTAAAGAGAATTTCAAAAGAGGAAAATTAAAAATAGTTGAAATAAAAACAGACCAAGTAACTACCTATTCAACAGGAAAGAGGATGCCAATGTGTCTGGAAATTTAATGAAATAAAGTAAAAACATTGAGAGGAGCAGTTTTGAGAAGGCTGAAATGCAGGTAGACTATAAATCGAGACTACTAAGAAACTACAACAACGACGTTAGTGGTCAGGAAGGTATCGTGTCCCCCCCCAATGAGTTAAATTGAAATCAAATATGAATAATATTAGCACAGAGACAGTTT
>PVJH01005824.1:66484-107927 GCA_004026705.1 Nesogale talazaci
GGGGGAGTGGGGACAGAGGGGGGCAAAACGAATGACACATAAGGAGATTTGAAAATAAATAACAGCGCTGAGCCCCAGTGGCATAGTGGTTGAGTGCAGGACTGTGGCCCACTGGCTTGGCAGTTCAAATCCAGTGGCAGCTCTCCGGGAGCAAGGCTGGGTAGCTCCCATGACCACCAGAGGGCAGTGATGCCAAAAAAACAAACAAACCCCAAAACAACAAAAAGAGCAAATAAATAACAATCTACAATCTATCAAGGGACTATGAGGGTTGGAGGGGGGAGAAGGAGAAAAAAAAAAAGAGGAGCTGATCCCAAGGGCTCAATGGAAATTAAATGTCTAGAAAAGAACGTTGGAATATATTATGAATATGTTGAATCCATACAACTGATATATGGATTGTAACAAGGGTTGTAAGAGCCCCCAATAAAATGACTATAAGAGAACAAAAACAAAAACAAAAAAACTATTTACGAAAACAAGAAACTGACCAGACTGAGCCTGGAGGCATAGTTTACTATTTTCTGGAGTAAAAATATTTGACTGAGCTGCAGAAAGAAATAAATGACAGACTTTCTAAATAAATAAAAAAACGAAATCTTAAAAAATGGGGGAGGAGGGGTTTGATATTTAAGAGCCTGCTTTAGAAATTGACTGATGAGGTGTGATATTAAAATTATAGAAAAGAAATGTACTATTAACCCAGTTTACAAAACCTGGAAACCAGTTTGCCTTTAAACTAGTACCTGAGAGAAAGCAAGCCCTACATTTTATTAAAATCTATAGAGAAATTGCTGTGGGCGGGGGGGGGGGAGGATAATTAGCATTTATAAACAAGAAAAACATACCTGCTTCATCATAGGATACAGTCAATTTTTCCAGCATCTCTCGATCAATTGATAGGATCTGCTGCTCAAGAATGGTTTGGTAGGACAGCACACTGTTTTCTTTGTCTTTCTCATAGTCCTGAAGATGTTGCTTCAGGGCCTCTGGGAGTCGGGATTTTACATATTCAGCTGCTGTCTGCAGGAAAAACAGGCAGAGAACTCCATTAGTGCTTCCCATCTTAGACTTTGCACTTCCCTCAGGTGCTGTAGAGCAAACGCAAAGTATCGTAGAGCCCACTCTAGACAAGCGCACCCTTGTCCTGGTCAGTTGTAGACTTCACTGTATCAAGGCGGCTCTTCAAACGGAATCATAGACCTCTCAAGAGTGTCCTAACAGGTTTAATGGTATAAAAAAGATCACACAGTTAGGTAGGCATTCACTGGGTTAGTTTTTAGAATTTCAACTATTCAGATTAACTCTAGAGGCTCCTCAGTAGTGATTTTGCTGAACAGCCTTGACTTGCCCTTATCTTGAAGTGCAGGTACAATCTCAAAAGTGAGCCCTAACTCAGGCCATTACCCCCAACAACAGAAGTACAAGAAAATGTAGAGACTAATGCCTCCTAACCTGAAAGAGAGAAAGGTCACGTAACTATCTCGGTCTTCAAAAGTCCTCTTAACTTTTGCCCTGCAACTTTCACTCTCTGTAAACAAGGATCACCCGGTTGCTGTGAAGTAGATTAGGACTCCCAGTGACCCGGATCTATCTTAGAGTCAAACTGCTCCACAGTGTTGTCAAGGCTGGGATCTTTCCAAAGCAGATCAGCAGGTCTTTCTTTCAAGATGTCTCTGGGTACATCTGAACCAACCACCTTTCACGTCATAGCTGAACATTTAACTGCTTTCTTCATCCAGACTCTTTGGTACACAACAGTCGTCCCCCTACCCCCCACCTACTGCCAGCAAGCTACATCTATAATTATATGCAGTGACCTTCTAGAATATGTGTTCTACATGGAGGTCAGAGAAAGGGATGGTGTATTTTGAAAATGACCTTCCCAAGGATTCTGCTATCTTCTTTTGTGGGTGAAGAAAATGTGGGACAGCCTCCGCATGCCCCTCCTGCTGAGAATGCCAACTATAGTCAACTTTAAGGGAGAAATCAAGTGGTACAACGGATGGGTGAATCAGGGGAATTCCGAAATCCTTAAAATATTTGGAGAATTGGCTGAGCCCCGGTGGTGTAGTAGTTGTGTGTGGGACTGCGGCCCACTGGCTTGGTGGCTCAAATCCAGCAGCAGCTCTCCAGGAGCAAGGCTGGGCCTCCCACTCCCACCAGAGGGCAGTGATGTCCCCCCCCAAAAAAATATTTGGAGAATGTTAACAGTTTTCTATTTCCTTATAATGCAGTCCAATATCACCGAATATTGCCTACAACTGATAAACCAATCAATTGAGGCATGCAGGCATTGTTCACAATTATATTCCTAGTCACTAGAAAACTGAAGAAAAAGATCACTTCGGGGACATATATGAGCCTAGGATAAGGTGAAGATGTGTCTATAGTCTGGAAGCTTTACCTGTACAGGAAAGCACAGTAAAGTAAAAATTGGTCAAGGTGGGATCTGTTACTAAAGGAAAACAAAATATTCATTTCACACTGAGAGACAATCGGGAAGTGGTAGGACTGAAAAGGTGGAGAATATGTGAGACAAGGAAAAACAATAGCCGTCCTGCTAAGGTCCCGCTGGCCAGGGTCTAGTGTGGGAGTTAGGTTTATTGACAGGAACACGTGCACGGAGCATGATCAGGTCACAACTTGATTGGAGGGTGATGGAGATAGCTAAAGACAGCTAGCATCCCTTCTTTCTCTTGTTTCCTGGTAATCTGACCAGTATGGTGCTGCTTTAACTAGTTCTCTGTCTCAAACTGTGCTACACTCCCCACGGACCAAGGCAATTCATGGATCGTCTTGCTAGAGTTTGAGACTCCTTTGAGCCAGTGTGGTACATACTTTGCTTGAGACTGAGGCTGGTGGATTGTTGCCATGTATCTCTTGATTTGGAGGTCGCATTGGGCTTGCTTTGCTAAGCTCCCATGTTATCTACTGTTGCTGACCCATCCTGCTGTCCGCTGCCTGCAGTAAATGACTCTGCCTGCCGTGCCTGAGGGAAGACTGTCTGTTCCTTGACCTTGGACTAAGCAGCCCACATGAGTTTAAGGATTCCTAGTATATTAACTGTTCCTCAAAAGTAAGTTAAATTGAGCCCTATCAGAACTACTGTGTGGACTAAATAGCTGTTATATTCCTTCTCCCTGTATAAATCTAGCTATCTATCTATTATCTATCATTTATCTATATCTATCTAAAATCATAAGTGTCCTGGTTTTGTTTCTCTAGAGAACCCTGTCTAACACCCACTCTGACTGAATCTTTATGGGTGCAGACAATGGTTTCAAAAACAAAACTGTAGCATACCATATCCTTTTAATGTAAAATAATATATGCAAATACTACGTATTTTTATTAACCATGTGACTAGAAGAGAGAGAACGCCTTATTCCAGGGGTAGAAGATACTTTATTTTCCACATTTCTGTATTGTTATAAACTTATTACACTAAAAAGGATATCTTTAAAATACATTCCTTTATAACCTTGGTAGCAGTAGACCTAAAGAGACTTAGAAAAGTGTATTAGAAAGGCGGTTGTCCTTTTAAATGCCAGCACTATTTAGGATAAGAAACTTGCCAGGACAATGACAACTGATTTCAAAGAAAAAAATCCACTGCAAACTGGTAAGAACAGATTATATGGAGGTAAGTAAATTATATACATATATACATATATATATATATATAATGTTGTAGGACTATGTTTCCAGCTCATGAAACCTGCTTAATTGGATCTCTACAACAGTGGATGTCTGCACAAGTTCTCCCAATAATACACTTTTTCTAAGTCTCTTTAGATATACTGCTACCAAGCTGATTCCAACCGATGTTGCTTGCGTTTGTCCCCGCACCCTATGTACAACAGAATAGCACACCGCCTGGTCCAATGCCATCATTGTGAATGCTCCCATGCCCGAGCTCACTGTGGCAGCCACGTGCCAATCCAGCTCATTGAGGGCTTTCCTCTTCTTCTCTGCCCCTCTACTTAACCAAGCATGAGGTCTTTCTTCAGGGACGTCTCTCTCCTAACTGACAATGTATCCAAAGAATGAAAGACAACAATCTTGCCCTCCTTGTTTAAGGGGCACTCTGACTACACTGCTTCCAAGATATTTTTGTTTGTTCTTCTGGCAGTTCAATACCTCCAGTATTCTTCCCCACAATTCAAATGCGTGGATTCTTCTTCTGTTTTCCTTATTCAATGCCTATCTTTCGAAGGTCACTGAGGCCATGGAAAAGACCATGGCTTGGGCCTGGTGCACTTGATTCCTCAAAGTAACCTCCCTGCTTTTTGGCATTCTAAAGAGATCTTGGGCAATAGATTGACTCAATGCAATGCATATTTTCATCTTTTGACCGCTGGTTCCATCAGCATCAATTATGGATCCAAACAAGATTAAATCCTTGGCAACTTTGACCTTTTCTCTAGTTATGCTACCTGCTGATTGATCCAATTGTGAGGATTTTGGTCCTCATGACATTGAGTTATAATCCCTACTGAGGGCTGCAACCTGCGATCTTCATCAGCAAGTGCTTCAAGTCCTCCCCACAAGGTGGTGTCGTCTATCTCTCCTAAGTTGTTAGTAACGTTCCTCCAATCCTGATGCCACGTTCTTCATATAAAACAGCTTTTCTGACTATTTTTCTTGGCACACAAATTGAGTAAGCATGAGAGGATACAATACTGATCATATCTTTCCTGATCTCTACTCTACAATAGGGCTCCTGAGGACATAATTTTCTACTGTAGCCAACAGCTTTAGCCTCATCTTTCTCCCTCTGAGCAGCTGATGGGTTTGAACAGTGGACCCTGTATTTGGCCAACCAACACTTATCTGATGGCCCCACCAGGACTCCAAGGCTCATTAGGGTGCTTTCAAAATGAAGTGCCCATCAAAAGAGTGACTTTTGATGGGACCAATCAGGCAAGTGGAGCTCAAGGCAAAGTGGTCAGAAAGCTTAGGTCTGACTATTTGGGTGTAAAATTGTCAAAGGGGATAATCTTGAAAGATTTTTCAGAGAACATGGGATGATACCTGGGGTCTAATTATGGAGATTTAAAAATTGATATGTGTGTTGGGGAGAAAAGAATAGGAAAGATAGGCTGAAGAATTGAAAAATTCTTTACAGGTAGCAAGGCTTGTACTACGTGGATTGTGTTGGGGAACCTAATCCCATTTCGCCCCTGTTCTTACCCCTCCAGATTTTTCACTTCCCAAACTCAAAAATCTTTTAAAAGAAACATGACTTAAGTCTCCTGAAGATGTCAAAGTTGCTAATTCTTCAGTGAAGCGATAGAGAGGTGGAAACATGATCTTAAGTAGGATTATAGATCTAAAAGGAGGACTGTTGAGAAACAATAATTTCCCATTTCAATTTCTTATAATAAAGTTTATATGATTTCGTAGCAATATTCATTGACTTACTTTCATATTTCAGCCCTTAAGAGTACTTAAGTATAGCATACAATACTTTCTATTTTCAAGTTTCTATTTACACCTCCTAACTTCTGATTAAATCACAAGTTTAAATTATTTATCACAAGTATCATTCAATTTCTCTGCCAACCAGCTAGTGCAGAACAAATAAAATTATTCTATAATGTGGAAATGGACTCAGCACATTAGTACAGCATATTTAATTCTGGAGTTAAATAATAAATTTATCTTGAATGGAAAATGAGGAGTTGCCATGCAGAACAATTCTTCTTAAACTCAGACAAATTGCTTTTCTGTCTTTATTCCCCCTGCTCCCCACCCACCCCCATCCCTTGGAAAATCTATGAGGTACATAAATGTTTCTAGAATCCACTATTTTAAAGAAGTGATACATAGTATTGAAAGCATGTCATCCTTTCCTCCCAGTTGGGCCCACTGATTTGAAACATGGGATATCATGGCTAACATCAGATGGATTTTGGCTGAAAGGGCACTAGTCATTCTAAAAGAACAAAAGACTAGGTTTGGTTCAAAATCAAAAAAGATATGCTAGGGTTGTATTCTTTCATCATACTTATTTGGTCTGTAATCTGAGCAAATAACTGGAGAAGATAGGTTATTTGAAAAACACAGCATCAGGATTGAGGAAGGCTCACTAACAGCCTGTGATGTGCAAAAGATACCACTTTGTTTACGTAAGGTGAGGCAGATTCAAAGCACTTACTGATAAAGATCACACTTTGTAGCCTCCGGTAGGCATTATTATTCAATACAAAGAAAATCCAATTCTAACAACTCAACAACAAAAGATCATGCTTAATGGGAAAAAGACTGAAGTCAAGAACTTAATTTTATTCGTTCTTATGATGTAGCCCTGCTGGATACTTACCCTCATCAAAGAGATGGCTTGCTTCAGCAAAGTGTGATGAAGAAAACAGAGGGTTCCCAGCTATTAGAAAGAATAGCATGGCAAGTCTTAAAAGTTTGTCTTAAAACAAGCTGCTTCAGCAAAGTGTGATGAAGAAAACAGAGGGTTCCCAGCTATTAGAAAGAATAGCATGGCAAGTCTTAAAAGTTTGTCTTAAAACAAGCAGCCACCAAAGAAGCACACCAAGTAGTGTGACTAAAGAATTACTCACAAAATTCTGGATCAGAAGGGGAGACTGTATTTGAGCTTAAATTCTGAGCACATGGTTTGCAGAAAGCCAGTGAAAACATAAACGCCATTTATGAACTCCACATGTGCTAAGCCTCCGTTGAGTTCCCTCGTCTATGGATGAAGGATGTACACAGTCTTGACATCAATCACAGTGCGTTGGGAAGTGGATTACTACAAATACGATTGGGTTAAAATTCAGCATCTTCCCATTTGTTTTCCACTTTGACCCATTTTTAACTTGTGGTGATGTTAATTTTTGCTATCTTTTGGATTGAGATCTTTCTATGTTTTATTCTATTATTGGATTTGTTTGAATGGTTTTATACGAATTTCAAGATAGTTAAGTCTATAGAGCGAGAAATTAGGTTAGTAGTTTCTTAGGGTTATGACAGGAGGTTGGGAGAAATGAGAAGTTAATAATAATAATGCCAGAATGAAGAAAATGTTCTCCCACCAGAGGCCTACACGCCACTGCTAGTACCGCTGCCATGTCTCTAGTAATCCCCAAGAAGTTCCAAGACATTTTGCGAGTTCTCAACATGAACATCGATGGATGGTGGAAAAGAGCCTTTGCCATCACAGTCATGAAGAGTGTGGGGTGAAGATATGTTCATGTGTTGTTGAGGAAAGCTGACATTGACCTCACCAAGAGAGCAGGAGAGCTCACTGAAGACGAAATTGAGTGAGTGATCACCATTCTGCAGAATCCACGGCAGGACAAGATTCCAGACTGGTTCTTGAGTAGACAGAAAAATGTGAAGGATGACAAGTACAGCCAGGTCCTGGCCAACGGTCTGAAAAACAAGCTCCATGAAGATCTGGAGGGCAGAAAAAGATCCAGGCCCATAAAGGGCTGCACCACTTCTGGGGCCTTCAAGTTTGAGCCCAGCACACCAAGACCACTGGCTGCTGTGACTGAACTGTTGGTATGTCCAAGAAGAAATAAAGACGATCAACCTTCTCTATTAATAAATAGTTTATGCACACACACACAAAGAATGAAGAAAGTGTTCAAATTCATTGAGTTGATGACTGTACAAATCTATTTAAACCCATAAATTATAGGCTACATGAAGTAAATGTCAATTGATATATTCATAACAATATAAATGTTAAAATAATTTACTTGGCTTGACAATCAATGATCATGTAAACAACAGTCAAGAAATCAAACAACATATTGCACTGGGCAAATCTGCTGGACAAAACATCTTTGACATGTTAAAGAGCAAAGAATCACTTTGCGTTCACAGATGTACCTGACCCTGCTCATGATATTTCCAATTGCTTCATATCAATGTGAAGCTGGACAATGAATACGGAGGATTTCGGAAGAATGGATGTATTTGAATTATGGTATCGGCAAAGACTATCAGAAGTACCATGGGACTGCTAGGAGAACAAACTAATCTGTCTTGGAGGAAATACAGTCAGAATGTTCCTTAGAAGTAAGGATGATGACGTTTCACCACGTATGCTTTGAACACACTCTCAGGAGAGATCAGTCCCTGTCCAAAGACACCATGTTTAGGAAAGTAGAGGATCATTGAAAAAGAGGACAGTCCACCAGGAGAGGGATCAGCACAGTGATTACAACCATGGGTTCAGACACAATTGTGTGTTTCCATTCTGTTGTACATAGGGCCAGTATGTCAGCACCAATTCAATGTCACCTAAAAACAACAATGACGTGATGTCTTTATTCAGATATATTAGCAAGTTAACAGTTTTCCTAAATAAAAAGTTATTACTATTTAAATGTAAGGTACTTATTTTATTAGTAAGTTACTCAAGTTAGAAATTTGGATCTGATACTGATTTCTCCCTCTTTTTCATCTTCCATATCCAACTAATAAAGTCTGGTTGATTCTCTTGTATCTCTTAACTTTTTTTTTTTTTGCCATCACTGCTCTCCGGTGGTGGGAGTAGGAGGCCCAGCCCCACTGCTGGAATTGAACCTCCGTCCCAGTGGGCCGTAGTCCCGCGCACAACCACTACGCCACAGGAGCTCAGCCTGTATCTCTTAACTTTATCCTTTATTTTATTATTTTTTTCCCACATCACTGCCCTGGTGGAAGTAGGAAGCCCAGTCTTGCTCCTGGAGAGCTGCTGCTGGATTTGAACCGTCAACCCTGTGGGCCACAGTCCCACACACAACCACTGCACCATCAGAGCTCAGCTGACTTTATCCTTTATTAACACTAATTTAATTCAGGTCAGCATCTTTGAGCACCTGGGTCATTGTCATAATTTCCAGTTTCCTTACTCCTCTGTCTCTACCCTAGCCTTCTTGTATTCTCCACAGTATATGAGTAGAATAAAGAGAGCTTTCTAGAAAGCATTGACTGAATGATCTTGGGTAAATTGCCTATCTTTTTGTGCCTCTTCTTCTACATCTGCATAAGATAATCATAATATCTACTTCCTAGGATGAAATGAAGTAGTAGGAATAATCAGTAATATATGTGCAGTACTTTGTATTGGACCTGGCACACTGCAGTGGCTCGTATGCTTATCAATTAAAGAAACCTATAAGGAAAACAAAAATAGAAGCGTCTATTTGCCCCAGAAACTAAAGAACAAACTCAAAAACCAATCTCGTTGCTATGGAGACAATGTTGGCTCATAGAACTGCTTCTGTGGGTTTCTGCGACTGTAACTCTTTATGGAAGTCAAAAGCCTCATCTTTCTGCTGGGGAGGAGCTGGTGGTTTTGAACGGCTGACCTTGTGAATCAGAGTCCAATATGTGACCACCAGGATTTCTAGTGAACAAAGGAGGTTTGAAATAGTTAAATTTAAAAATTAACATAAGGCAAAACTGTCTTTTTAACACACAGTTCTATGAATTTTATTATTTATATAGGTTCTCAAAGTCAACACCACAACTAGAATATAGGTTTAATCCATCAAAACATACACACACACACACACACACACATACATATCCCTTAGGTATTAATTCAGAGCCACAGTATTGTCCACCTGGGATGGGTGGCAAAAAGGAAGCAAAGGAGTTCTAAATCAAAGCTATATTTTTTTTTTAAAAAAAAGGAGAGCAGGTTAATTACATTAAAATGATAATGTTTGCATGTCTCTTTTCTGGAAGAGAAAACTCTACTAGTAACTGTTTTCAGTGTAGCCATCACCCATCGTAATCTTATTAAAATAAATCTTTAGAGACACTTTCTGTCAGAGATGAGTTCTCCCCAAAGAGCACTTGTGGAGACCAATGCTGGTGTGCAGGGAGGTTATTTTTGGAAGCAATTCCAAAGAACAGGAATGGGGAACTGAGAAGAGTATAATGGGGAAGCAGAAATCGCTGATCTAAAGATCTATTATCAAGCTAGTCTCTCCAATGCGATGGGCTTGATTCTGCCAGGGGCACAGTGAGGAGCTGTGTAGTACACCGCTCTGAACACGCACCAGATTCAGAGTTTCCCCAGGAGGTGCTCACTCCGAGGTGCTGAGCGGGTTCTCAAATGTAACTTGAACCGCACGCTGGCAGAGCAGTCACCACACCGAAAGTGGGGCACACAGAGTCCAGTGACTCTGTTACATGTGCAAAGCCAGGGGCCACAGCAATCTCTGAAATCAAAAGACAAGACTAAAAACTTGAGGTCTGCTTTCTCAGTTACCACGAGATGTTCCAAGGAAAAGTTAAGGGAGTCAGGCTAACAAATGATAGGGTCCTTTCTTTGACCTCGTGTTTGAAAAAGTACCCAGAGTCTCCTGAGTGATGGCAACATGAAAAAAAAAAATCAACACCACAGGGAATACTCTTCATTGGACACTCTGGGACCAAGAAGCAGGAATGCGCAACACCCTGCCACAGATAGTGAATGACGGCCGAGAGGGGTTCAACGCTCACATCTTATCAGCTATCTTCCCTTTTATGAACCCATCCTTAACTTGTTCCATTTTTTCATTATTTCCTGCATTGCCTTAGATTTTGAAAAAGTAACTAGTCATTGAATAAGTGGTATAGAAATTGTTAAATGAAAACCTAAGCTGTTATGGAGACTTTCACTAAACACACACACACACACACACACACACACACACACACAAAAGCCTGTTTACCAAGTTTTTAAGTCTGTAGAAAAACAGGTATGCCCTCAACCAAAGCAGTCTTCTGAATTTTTGTGATAGTGAGCTCCTCTTTTCAGCTGTTCTAGAAAGGAGTAAGATTGTTGCATGTACTATGCATTTGAAATTATAGCAAAGTAAAATACAAAGCAGCATCTGTTACAGAAAGAGGCATAATCCTTGAATATGTTAAAGAAAATCAGGTTAATTGAGAAAATTCCCTTCGATTTCTGAATCCTTCTATGAGTCCTACACAAAGATGTTTTGGAAAGTCCAAAGCAGAATGCTAAATGAAAATGCCCTCGGGGATCCGGAAAGCCAGTGGGACCAACTGTCATCAATGAATAAAACATTCATGAGTTATTAATCAAAATGAGTTCTGTAGCTCTAACAAAAGCAAAGACCCTCAGGGGCACAGGCTACACAGTCAGACAAAATGTCCCTTCCTTGGCTGGCATCTGTCATTTACAGAGGAGCCATGCCAGAGAGCTCCTCTGGGCTTGTGCTCAGTGGCTACAGTCACATATCCAGAGAGCTGGGTGGAGCCAGGCAGGCTCCAAGCCACAGTCATTTGCACTGGCGCTTCAGCCTAACAGCTCTTCAAGAAGTGCCTCTAGAACTAGTGTGAGGATTTGAACTCTTGAAGGTGCAGTGGGGAGTGTAACAAAGGGTCCGTCTTTCTGTGCAGGAAGCCTATGTGAGGTCACCAGAGGAACCCAAAAGGAAACCTTTCCTCTGAATCATTTTCCCATGTGCTCTTTATGACGCCTGGAATTCCATCACTGTTAATCTTTCAATCTTGAGTTGTTGAAGCCAACTATTCTTTTATGTTCAGTCAATATTTGAGTGTAGACACATTGATCGAGTTTTACACAGTGGTCCATTAAAGTTGATTGGTGGAGGGGATTTGAGGAGCAGAGGGTGTTGGAATGGGGAGCAATGCAGTTCATAGCATCGTGTCCTGACGAACAAGTCAATTAAGGGGCACTGGTGGTGCAGCGGGTGGGTGCTTGGCTGCCAACCCAAAGCATGGTAGTTTGCACCCACCGGCGACTGTGGAGGGAAAGGCCTGTCAATCTGCTCCAGTAGGCTGCAGCTGAGGAGCCCCACGAGTTCTACCCTCTCCTAGAAGGTCGTTACAAGTTAGAATCGAGTTCATGTGCATAGACTGTAGTAAATATTAAGAGATCCAGATACCTTATGTATAACAAAAAAATACTGTCTTATCCTGTGTCCTTTTCATGATCATTGATATGTCTGGGACCTTGATTGGGTATTTGTGGTGGTCATGTATTCAATATGTCAATTTTATGATTGAAATGTAGGGGTGGAGTCTGGCCTATTAATCTGGAGATAACCATTGAGTAGTCAATGAGGCTTCCGTGTGGGCGTGGCTTTCTCCTGAGACTTTTGGGAAATCTCGCGATATTTCCCTCGTGGAGATGAGAGGTCATCTCCCCAGTTATTGGGAGTCAGTCTCCGAGATGATGACCTACGGACAAGACAAGATGGCAGCATCCTAGGAGCCGGAGGAGTCGGAGTAGAAGCCACATGGCCTTACCCGGATGGAAGTTCTGAAGCTGGAGAAGCCACGTGGAAAGCACTGCCAGCACTGAGTTGCTTCTACCACCACTGGAGGCTGTCGATGGACCCTGAGTCCTGGAAGTGAGGAGCCATGGGGAGACCCCTGCCAGTGCCGGGACTCTGCACCCACTGACCTGTGACTTTGTGAGTCGGAAGGAGACTTTATAGACTGGGATCAGACATATGGGCTCACAGCGGACTTATGACCTTGAACTGGACTGAATTGGGGTGCTTTCTCAATGTTCCATTCCTCTTGTATATAAACCTCTCCCTTATATCCATATGTGTGTCTATGAATTTGTTTCTCTAGCCTACCTGGACTAACACAAATTGTATCAAATCATCTTCCACAGGGTTTCCTGAACTATATGTATATGTTTAGGCTCTCTAGGGATTGCTTCGAGTCAGACTGGGTGGCACCTAACAAGTACAGCAGAGATACCAGGAAAACACCAGGAATGGAGTATATATAGAGAAGGGGAGCCAAAAATATAAAATGAAAATGAAAAGCCCACCAAAACTCTCTGCCACCGAGTCGATGCTGACTGGTCGCAAGCCTCTGGGACAGGATAGAACTGCTCCTGTGAGTTTCTGAGGCTGTAACTCTTGTCGGGAATAAAAAGTCCATCTTTCTCCCTCGGAGCAGCTCCTGGTTTCTAACCACTGACCTTGCAGCTAGCCGTCCAACTCATGACCACTGCGCCACCTGGGGTCCTTGGAGAAGGGGAAAGGCAGGAAAACCATGCCCATTGGGACGTTTCATCTAGGACATTTTATCCACGGCGAGGAGGAAACACAATGTGAACTTCCCGCAGGTTTCATCTCTTCCTCCACCTGTAAGATCTACCACTCAAGGTTTGAGGCTAACCAAACAAAGAAAAATGCCTTTACTGTGCCTCACACGCAGGGTAATACAGAGTGCATTCAGCAGCACCTACTGCATGCACATGGTTGCAAACTTCTCCTGTCAGCTGAGAGTCATCTCTTAGGCGGCAAAAGCAGTCTCCAGAATATAGAGCCTGGCCACCGCTGTCACACCTGAACTCCCCCAGCACAATGATTCAGTCGAACCTCTTTTCACCGGTTTCCTACTGTCTCCACCTAGTCTCCTGGCTCACCTCCCCAACAGTTCCACACATGCTGGTCTCTCCTACACCTAACTTTGTGTGGGCATGCCAGAAAAGGCAAAGGAGGGATGCCAGAAAAACGAGGCTTCACATTCTGTGAGTGATAACTCCACATGACCCAAGGAGGAGGAAGGGTCATTTCAACTGCTTCTTTCCATCCCTCTGATATTTTTGCCTGGCTTGTGTCATAGAACTACATAGGAGTATCATACTACTTCTTGGACATCACCACCTGTCTAATGCCCTCTGTCAAGACTGCTGTTTGGGTTGAGACCCGGAGCCTATTGTATGTCATACTGAGGAAGTGGTTCATGTATTTTTGCATAATTTTTAAACGGACTGGAAAAACAGGTGAGAATAGTGGATTCTCTTCACACACACACACACACACACACACATCTGTATGCTATTTTAAGCATAAAGTTTAAAGCTCAATACTGGGTTACAATGAAACCTTACAAATCCCATGGCTCCAAAAGGGGGTTGGTTCTCTCTGCAAAATATCATGTTTGGGGGGCTGAGCCCCGGTGGTGTAGTGGTTGTGCATGGGACTGCGGCCCACTGGGATGGAGGTTCAATTCCAGCAGTGGGGCTGGGCCTCCTACTTCCACCACCGGAGAGCTGTGATGCCCAAAAAAAAAAAAAAAAGACAAAAATATCATGTTTGGACTTAATCATTTCCCCCCAGAATTGGTATTCCAGCCACCTGCATCTGAATAACTTGGGAAGGGGAGAGGGAAGAGAAGATGTCTTCTTAAAAATGCAAATTCATGAGCCCAGTTCCACATTAAATGAGTCCAGATTTTAAGATGGGGCCCTAGAGTCTGCTTTTTAATTTTCTGTTGGATCACAACTGGCTTACTAAGGGTGAAAGCCACCAGAATCGCTCCTATAGACGAGGGGCTCTGACTTTATAAAGTCTAAGGACACACATCCTTAGTAAGTTACCCAAAGAGTTCTAAGGTGCCTCCAATGTGGTAGCAGACCCTCCACTACGACTATCCTGGCATCTCCCAGGACCCAGCTTGGCAAGTATATATTGTAAGTTCTTGTAAAAAACCATCCACTGTATGCAGCATCATTCCCACAAGACCCGTCTCCTCCAGGTACCATCGGCTTTTTTATCCTATGAAATTGCCGATTTGTTCAGCTTTTCAGAAGCAGAACGACTGACCTTGAGTATTCCTGACACCAGGGAGCAACTGGGACCTCTTTCCCAACAGCTTGTGGGCAATCAAGCAGATCCCGACAAGCTGCGGGAAGCAGGCACAAAGTGACCCACGGCAGAGCACCTTGAAAACGCTGTGCTTTCCTCTCGACCGTTTCCAGGCCCGGCTAATGCTTTTACTTGACTTCGGCAGCAAAATGTAGTAGAAGGGAAAGCCAGGCAGCACTGCCAGCAGTGCCGCATAACTTAGCATATACTATTTGAAAAGGCATCTTATTTTAGCAAGAGGGAAATGGGATCTCTAATTGCCCGGAAAAGCTATCATTTCAGCACTGAATGCACCTGCTGTATAAACAGACAATGATGCGTTTTAAAGTTTGAAGGGGCAAATAGGTCATGAACCTTATGGAGAAAAACACAGCCTTTTCTAAGTCCTATAGGTTCAAATTCAGCTCCAAGAAGACAACTAGACGAACCAGCTCACGGTCATAGGCAAGGAGCATAGCCTTTCACCTAATCCGGTGATTCTCAACCTTCTTAATGCCGTTACCCTTTAATATAGTTCCTTGTGTTATGGTGGCCCCCCCCCCACGCCCCAACCATCAAATTATTTTCGTTGCTACTTCATAACTGTAACTACTATCAATCAGGCAACCCCTGAGAAAGGGTCATGGGTCCTACAGGTTGAGAACAGCTGACCTAATATTTACTGAGTGTCCTCAATGTGCCAGGAGTTGAAGACCAATGCAGGGCTTCAAGCATGTTTGCACTGGGTCCCTCAAAGCTGGTGCAGTGAAACCGGAACAGACCGTGTGCTGGTACAATAACGAGGATGGGAAAAATTACAGATCAAAGCCTGGACTGGGAGACTAGGAAGAACAGTAGTGAATGAGCCCTCTCAAATGCCTGATGTGGGAGATGGAATTAGTCCCAAGACAGTGAGAGTGACACACATTCAAAGCACAGAGTCACTAGCTCTTTTGAGTAGAGCACTGCATTTTCCGACTCTGCCAGTTAAGAGATTTGGCCATGAACTCTTTACCCTTGTTTTCAAAGAGAAAACCTAAGTTTCTAGCCTGTTATTGATTTGTAATTCTTCCTGTTACAGTTACCATTCTGGAACTCCCACAGTTTACACATTCAGGTCTGTTCCTGTATCGCTTCCCTAGTCATGACTGAATCAGGAAGACCCAGACTTGGATAAATGGCGGTTTGTTTCTTCTTTCATGGGACTTATAGTGTAGCAGGCGGGCAGAGAAGTCCCCAAATAATCCTGAAGCAAAAGTGTATCAATGTGAGCAGAAGTGCTCAAAGAGAAATTAAGTCTAAGAAGAGCTATAGTAGAAGAGCCTGCGCAGCCTTGGGGCCAAGGTGAGGCCCTCCTGGGAAAGTGATGCCTGAGCAGAGATCTAAAAATGATTAGAAAGTTCATAGAATTTTTTAAGGGTTTCAATACAGCAGAGAAGAGAAGCCATGTTATTAATATGGACTTTCAAACTGTGAATAAATGAGAGGCCTGAAAGTTGCCGTTGTGCCGAAGGGAAGATCTCAAGATGGATTTGTGTCTGCCGTGCTATAGATCAGCCAGTGGGTCTGCAAAGAAACATCAGGGAGCATCATAATAGTGGACCTGCCCCAACAGAGCCAAGAGTGATGCTCGATGTGCTGTGAAAATGCTTTGTTTCTAAATTTTTCATTGAAGTTTATCTCCTGCAAACCATCTGGATTAAGAACCATGGGAAGCCACAACATGCTCTTGCACTGTGCACGCTTCACTCTTTCTCTTTCTTGCGCCTCATCCTCTTGCCTCGGGAGGGAGACTGACAGAGCCGGACGGAGCCTCTGCTGAAAGTTCTTCCAGGTGATGAACTGTCACCATGTTTTGACCTTTTTGCAATGACATGCAGAGTCATAACACATCTAGATGTCTTATACTACTCTTTTTTTTTAATGTCAGAAAAGATGTTCTTTTAGCAAGAAAACAGTGGGCTAAAATGGAATCAACTGACAAACGGTCACTGGCTTGCGGTCTTTCAACTTTCTTGCTCAGAAGAATAAAACTAAAATGAACTTTTCTCTTTTAAGAAATGTACGGAAGTACATTTAAAAAAGTAAAAAAAGCGGCACTTTGAAAGAGAGGATGAGCCCAATGGAACCCACCCCAAATCCCACTTCATGATCTTCTTATGTGGTTCCATAAGCCCATCCATGAAGGCAGCCCCCCCATAAACATAGACGAGGGAAGAACAGAGTCCTGGGATATAGGAAAGCTACTGTTAGATTCCACAGAATCGGCTCTGAGCTCCTGCAATCCTACGCACATTAGAACAACACTCCACAGTCCTGTGCGCAGCCCCCACCCTCCCCAACCAGGTGTTCCTGTGCCCAAGCCCAGCCATGCAGCCACTGTGTCAATCGATCTTTGAGACCTAGTATTTCAATTTACAAACAGAAAATCTGGATGATCCTGACAGATCACTCATACCTCACCGCGGGGTTTGCAACCACTTGGGAGAAGGACTGGGGAAATCATAAGTAAGCATTCTAGAGAGCTCTGGTGGTGCAGTAGTTAAGTGTCTGGACACTAACTAAAAGGTCAAGGTTGACTCATGTCCACCAGCATGAGAAAGACTTGCAGTCTGCTTCCAAAAGACTTCCTTTAAAGCAGTTCTACTTTGCGCTATAAGACTGAACAAGTTGGAATCAATCCACCAGCATTGTACTGGCTTTTGTTTATTTGTTTGCTTTTAGATAGGTCGGGCCAGCACTATAGCAGGCATACAGTAACACCTACCAGACACGATGGTCACAGTAAAATTGCAAGATGGATATAATTAGCAGTAGTTACTGATATGTCTCTTCATATACTCTTAATAATTCTTTGCTTACAGTAAATTCCAGTTTCATAAAAAATCTGTGTAAGTTTTTAAGAGGAAAATTGTTTCCACAGTAGAGTAAAAGCCAAGTGAAGCAGATCCTATCGGCAAGGAGATGGAGCTGAGAAGACCACTGCCTTGAAATCTCCTGCGATTTTACAAAAAGCTACCATGTAAATTGCTGTGCATATTACGCTAAAAACTTGAATAAAAGAACATGAGTTTGAAAGTTATAAGGCACAGTTCCTTTAGACTCCTAGAGCTTAAAAAGATATGCAAGACTGTTAGATCATTGGTATGGAGAGATGCAGGAGTTTAAGTTTGTTCGTGTTCATGACAAAAAATAAAATTGGAAATAATTGTAATCAATGACATGTAACAAAATGTGTATGGGTTGTGGAATGGAAAACTGATTTGCTCTGTAAGCTGTCATTCAGTTCACAATAAAAAAAAAAAAACCATTCCCAAAGAAATGAAAACTTTGAGGAAACAAAATAAGAAATAAAAGCTCTCTATGTTGCCACCACAGAGCCTTGGTAGTGCTGTTAAGTAAGCACTGGGATGCTAACCACAAAGTTGGTGATTCTAACCCACCAACTGCTCCATAGGAAAAATATGGGGGTACTTGCATCCTGAACAAACAATATAGGATCGTTGTGGTAGTTACATAATCTGTTGTCAATTCGATAGGATTAAGAGTCAAGGGGTAGAATTTAGACTGTCAGTTCACAGCTTGATGATCTCATCTGGAGGCTCTCAGGAGATATATAGCTCACTGGAGACCAGACACATCCTTCCAGAGATACTTTTTTGTTTGTTTTGTTTTTTGTTTTTGGGGGCATCACTGCCCTCTGGTGGTGGGAGTAGGAGGCCCAGCTTTTGCTCCTGTGGAGCCACTGCTGGAATTGAACCTTCATCCCAGTGGGCCGCAGTCCTGTGCACAAACCACTATGCCACCGGGGCTCAGCCCCAGACACACTTTCTTGTTGACAAACCACATGGAGAAGACAGGCTGGTGGCAGTCAGAGCTGAAAGAACCACATGGAGACCCCTGCCGGTGCTGAGATGCTTACATTGCCACTGGATCCACAAGACTTCCCACCCACTGGCCTGTAGTCTTCCTGTATTCGATGTTGGTGGTGTTGCATGTGTTTTGTGAGTCTGAAGAGGACTTTATAGATTGGTATTGGACATATGGGCTATTATCGGACTTGGGGACTTTATCTAGACTGGCCTGGGGTGTTTTCTTACTATTCAATTGCTCTTGTATAACGCTCTTATACACATAAGAGTTTCTCGGGATTTGTTTCTCTAGTCAACCCAGACTAACACAGTCGCTATGAGCCAGAATCAACATGGTGGTAGTGGTGTGGTGCCACTACCCAGAAGTATCCCTGCTATACAGTTCTGATACACAGTTCTCTACTTGTATTGACATATTTCCCTCAAATATGAAATTATTCTGAATATACTATTTTACAGCTAGTTTTCTCTGCATAAAATCTCTACTACATTACTAAGTTACAAGGTATCTTTTATAATATCTTAATATATGTAATTTATTCAGAAAATATGTCTTTCCTTTTTTGAAAATTTAATTCCATTGTTAAGGTTGAATTATTGACATTTAAAAGATAGCTTATATGGTTATGAATGATACTACAGTAAATACTCAAGGAAATACTTCTACTCATTCATAACATTTTTAAAAGATCATCTTATTGGGGGCTTGTCTTACTCATACACCCATGATTCAAGCACATTTGCACATTTATTGCCACCATCATTCTCAAAACATTTGCTTTCTACTTTAGTCTTTGGTATCAGTACATTTTTTCCCTTTCTCCCCTCTGCCCCTCCCTCATGAAGCTTTGACAATTTATAAGTTATTATTATTTTATCATATCTTATACTGCCCAATATCTCCCTTCAACCACTTTTCTGATGTCCATCCCCAGGGAAGAGGCTAGATGTAGCTCCTTGTAACTGGTTCCCCCTATCTAAACCACCGTCCCTCTACCCTCCTGGTAGCACAACTCTCAACACTGGTCCTGAAGGGATCACCTGTTCCGGATTCTCTGCATTCATAATATTTTAAACATTAATTTCTAAAAATAAAATGCCTTAGTAAAAAAAGCCTTAGTAAAAGAAATCACATACCCCAAAAAATAAGTATGTCAGAATGCTTACCACCCACTTCTTTAGCAATAAAAATCTTAACTTGTTTGGGTTATTTAAGATTTTTAGTTTAATTTGTACTGCTTTTGTTTTTGTTATTGTTTGTTTGTTTTGGGGGGGGCATCACTGCCCTCTGGTGGCAGTGGGAAGCCCAGCCTTACTCCTAGAGAGCTGCTGCTAGATTTGAACTGCCAAGCCAGTGGGCCACAGTCTCGCACTCAACCACTATCCCACCGGGGCTCAGCCCAATTTGTATTGCTTTATTAGTCAGAGATGGAACATTTTTACCCTAATGTCTTTACTATTTCAGTTATTTCTATTGTGAACTGCCCATTTCCTTTTCCTTAATAATTTGGAATAATCCATGCATCATTTAATTAAAATTTCTTGTTTTTAACTTAAAATGTTTATGAAAGTAAATGTTGAAAATATTCACTGTATAAAATATTCTGACTATACTGATATATTCTACAAAGACCATACATACAGTTAATCAGTGTATGACACTCTTTTCTAAATGATAAATAAATAGGTAATATTCTAATAATAACAGAAAAATATAGCAACCACAGCTACCTGGAACTTATCTATATCCCAATCCCTGAAATTCAAAAATATGCTAGGTTAAATGGTAATGGAGAATTAATGCTGCAGGTGGGATTAAGGTTGCTAATCAGATGATCTTAAAATAGGGAGACTATACTGGATTATCTAAATCGGGGTTGGGGACTTTTTTTTGTCACAGGCCATTTGACTATTTATAACATCATTCATAAGCGATACAAAATTTTAAACTTAAAAATTAACCTGCTATATTTGACCATATATTAAATTAATCCACTCCTGATGCGATGTCTGGAACTGCTTCTCTTTGATGTGAGCTGTGATGGTAGCTGGCATTGATGATTTTGCAGACCTTGTAAGGTCCACAGTACAGATGTTTCCCTCACCCGATCTAGGTGGTCCATAATCTTTTAAGTACAATTTTTTCTCACAAATTTTGAGGCATCCATGTGAAAAGAAGAAATTTTAAAAGAAAACTAGGAGAAAGAAGGGCTCAGCCTGCCATCATTGTTGGCATTCTAATAGGGGGCCAAGAGTGATATCCAGATGACACAACTTTCTTGCTGAAAGTGAGGACTGGACGCACTTACTGATGATGCTGAAGGATTGTAACCTTCAGCATGGATTCCGACTCAATGAAATCCTCACACCTGAAACAATCAATAGGTCACATCATGATAATCACAGAAAAGATTGAAGCTGTCAAGTATTCTGCTTTGCCTGGATGCACAACCAACGCTCACAGAAGCAGCAGTCAAGAGATGAAAGGGCTCATTGCACTGGGTAACTCTGCTGCACCAGACCTCTTTGAAGTACTGAAAAACAAGGGTGTTTTGAAGACTAAATGCACCCGACTCAACCCACAGTGTCTTCAATTGCCTCGTCTCCATGTGGAAATTGTACAGTACATAAGGAAGGCTGAAGAAGAATGAATGGGTTTGAACTGTGGTGTGGTAGAAGAATATTAAAAGTATCATGGCTGCTAAGAGGACAAATCAATCTGTCTTGGAAGGAGTAGGGTCAGCGTCTTCCTTAGAGGCCAGGATGATGAGACTTCTTCCACGCTCTAGACATACTGTTAGGAGAGACAAGTACCTGAAGGACATCATGTTTGGTAAAAGAGAAGGGAGGCAGAACAGAGGAAGGCTCTCAATGAGTTGGAGTGACACCATGGCTGCAATAATAGACTCAAGCATGGGAACAATTGTGATTGTGCAGGGTTTCACTCTGTTACTACAAGTTGGGACTGTCTCAGTGTCCCAAACAACCACCAACAAGAAGAGCCATGGATTGCAGGGGCCTCCATTTTCACTTCCTGTAGAGCTGATTCTGACTTCTAGAGACCCCAGACTCCTATGGGTGCCCACAGGGTTTCCTAGAATGCAGTCTTTGTGAGAGGAGATCACCACAACGTTTGCCCGTGGAGCTGAGCTGCTGCTGGGTTTGGAATGCTGTCCTTCTGGCTAGCAGCTGCGTGCACCACCACCAGGGGTTCCTTAGGAGACTCCTGAAAACAGATCCTCCCTTGGGCTTTCTAGAAGGCATGCTGCCATGCCACCACTTTGATTTCAGCCCAGCAAGAATTGTTTCAGACTTAGGATCTCCGGAACGATAAGATAATACATTTCTATTGATGTCACTAAATTTGTAATTTGCCATGAACAAAATAGAAAACTAATACACTAATCATAAATGCCAGAATCAAGAGTCATTGCTTTTCCTCCCCACCTGCTCCACACTAAACTAGGCTATTTTAAGAGCTGTAAGATCCCCCAATAAAATGATTTTATAAAAAAAAAAAAACAAAGACAATACAAAAATATAACCAGTTAGTTTTGGCCAATAAGCTGTGATTCTCTAACACTTATGCCATATTTTAAGACAAGGTCTTTAATAATGCTTCAAAGCAATAAAATTATAAAAGTCGACATTTTAATAGATCTTATAGATCCATTTTCCATAAGCCCAAATGCAAACATAACTCAAAATAAAATATATTTAAACAGCTACAAAGTTCTAATACAGCCAAGCCCATGTGTGTGAAATAATAAGTGTATCATTATTCACTAGATATCCTTCTAAAAGAAGATAAGGACATTTTTATAGGAGACATGGTTGAGTAATTAGATTTACTATTTATTAACAACAGCAAAGCTATAATTTATTTCTGTATAAAGTATGATATTAATAACTTTTAGAAAACTCACTTATAAAAAGCAATAGCTATTGTTTTACAAAACAATCTACTACATTATATAAGTTTCACATTGACCACAAGGTCAACAGTTTGAAACCTCCACTAACTAACTCTGTGGGAGAAAGACAGGACTTTCTCCTCCCCAAAATTACAGTCTGAGAAACCCACAGGAGCAGTTTATAAAGGTTGCTTATAACAAATTTCATTTCATCTAGGAACTTTGATTGGTGATTGCCTGGAATGCTAAGTTAAGAACGATTTGGAGTGTAGGTTTGAGTTGAATTTTTAGTTTTTTTCTTTATTAACTAGTAAGGTCTGGCTTAACCATTATTTTTATGTTTTCCTGTACTGTATTTTGAGGGCACTGTGACTTATTTAAATGATTGCCTTTATTTCTTTGCATTGGGCACCAGGAAACTCAGTATTTAATGATTTCTAGTAACTAAGGAACCTTGAGGCATGTGCACATATTTTTATATCTCAGTTCTATTCCTGATTTCATCTTTTAAAAAATCTTTTGTTGTTTTTAACCTTGGATTTCCCAGGAATTACAGTTTTAAAATGTTGCGTGCACTTCACAAGTGGTTGTAAAAAGCAAACAAAAAACCTCACTGTCATTGAACCAACTCCACCCCACAGCAACCTTACAGGAGAGGCCAGAACCGTGGGTTTCAGACACAGTAACTCTTTATGGGAGCTGAGAGCAGTACCGAGTCAAGTCAATTATCCTTTTCTGTTATTAAGCTTTACTAGTCCAAAGCCCCACCCATTTTTTTTCTGTATTGTCCATGGTTGCTTTCTAATACAAGGGCAGAATAGAACAGTTGAGTTACTGAATGTTTGGTAAACAAAGCCTATATGGCTCTTTATACAGGCACATAAAAATTATTCAACCCTAGCATCGATGAATGGGGCCTTGGTGGTTAACTCAGTGGGCTGCTAACTTCCAGGCCAGCAGTTCAAAGTCACCAGGTCCTCTGTGGGCGTACAATGAGGTTTCCTATTCCCAAGACGAGCTACAGTCTCGGAAACTCACAAGGGCAGTACAACCCTGTCCTGTAGGCTCACTGAGTCGGCATCAAGTCAATGGCAGCGAGTTTGGTTGGGTATAGATGAATAGGTAAACTAAAACAGAATCAATCGACCCATGTTCATGTATATTACCCATACTGCTTAGCTGGCATTTATAGTGTCCTATACGGTCACCGTGAGTTAGAATAGACCCGATGCCAGTGAGTTTGGAGTTTGGTTTGGTGTTCTGTTCCAGGTACATAAAATAAAAGTAAGTTGTTTGTAGTCCTTGCCTTACAACAATTTAGCGTTTAGTTAAAGAGACGACTGCTAAAAATCTGAATACACACAATGTACTATAAGGGTGTTGCAAAGTGATTTTAGAATCATAATAGCTCAGGGAAATTTTTCTTAAGCATTCTATTGTCTTCCACTTGACCATACAACCTAAAATGTCAGAGGGAGTCTTGGAAATGACAGCTGCATGGCAAGTCATAGGGGTAAACGAAGGATAGAAATACTACAAGACATTATAAAGAGCAACTGCTTTACTAGACGTGAGAGTGAAAATGAAAAGGTTACAAACCATCCAGAAAATCGCGGGCATCCAGCGATACCTCAGAAAAAAAGCTAATTTAAGCAACTCAGACAGATCGGTAGAACTGTCATTTGTTGGGAATCACATAATCATAAGAAAATTAACAAGGTCCAAAGAGATATGTAAAATTTGAATTAGGATTCAGGGTAGATTGGCCGGGATGTAATAACTCCATAATTATAATAATCCACAGCTGCTTCCACCTTGGAAACTAATGAGTTGCTTCATGAGTACTAATGTCTCTGAAACAGAAAGAATGCCCATCTGCTATGGAGCTATGTGCTGTTCTTACGTCCGATACCTGGAGGGAGAGTCTCAACATTTTAAAAGATTTCTAGCTGCAAAAAGCATTTTTCTGAATGTCACAAATCACCATGGAAATGGTCAGGTTGAAAAAAAAAAAGTATAAACTCTGCCATGGAGAATGCTCAATTATTAATTTCTTTTTGCTTCCCAAGAGAGTGCCTGTGATTCTGCTTCAGACACAATGTGTTGATTTAAGTGCTCTAAGATAAAGAAGTAATTAAATAAGTCAACATCACCCATAAGACATAGACAACAAACTAAGTTTTCTTTTCTGCCATAAGAAGTGTGTTTATTCCCAGGCAATTAGACAGTGGATGTTCTTACCATTTTTGGAAGATAGGTGGCTAACCGTTTTTGCTTCAAACAGCTAGGTATTTAAAAATTGAGTTCCCAGCTCTGTTTGACATCTGTTCTTCAAGGAGAGTACCCTAATCAAAATTCCATCACTGTCAAGTCGATCCCGACTCATACTGATCCCAAAGGACAAAGCAAGATTGCCAGGTAGAGTTTCCAAGGCTGACATTTTTATAGAAGCAGACTGCTTGTCTCTCTCTGTGAAGAGGCTGGTGGATTCAAATACAACCTTTAGTTTAGCAGGCAAGAGCTCACACTATGGAACCAGGACTCCTTTAAGAGGAGTGCAGAAATAAAGTTCTGCACCTAACATATTTTAAGACATGCTCATGGCATCCTTCTCAAAGAACTAGCTAAATCCTCAGGGTACCTTCCAGTTATTGAGTTAAAAAAGAAAACTACATTTGGATATATATGTGTGTGTCCTCTGTAATTTTTCAATAGAAAGTTCGAGAAATGATAACTCAATTTTGTAATACTTCATTGAACAAGTGCCAACAGGGAACGAGAAGTTCCACCTAAGTGAATTTCCCATCTAATTCAACTTTATTGTTCTATATGATGAAAAATTATTCTTAACTCTTTTTGAGGCCGATGTTTCTAACAGGAAACATACACTTTGCCTCTTTTTTTCTGAGAGCACACTGAAGAAAATGCAGCGTTTTCTTGAAGATTTCAGACCATCTTTGAAACATAATGTCTTCCGCAAACTAGGTTGGTTCCCACACCAAATCACTCTGCGTTCTCCCTCAAGAGACAGAAAAACACCCTGAATCTATGAGCTCACAGTACCCCCAACCATCTGGCTTGAGGACTCAGAAAATGTTTAACTGTCTTACTGGAGAAACATGCATGGACTTTGTAAGTTCTTGCATACCTTCAATCCCTTCCGTTCTTTTTGTTACCTCCTAGTTGATTCAGTAGTCCAGAGAGTGAAATGAACAAATCGTTAACACATCAGGTAAATAGACAGTGTGGTAACAATTTCTTTGAGAAGAATTAATACCAAACTAGTCTCAAGGAGTTGGAGACTAATGATGTCCTAAATGTCCAAGTTTTCCAAGATGCTATCGTTCTTCATTTTCACTTCACTCCTCCCTTCGATGTATTTCCTCATAACCTGGGGTTCTGCGGTTCACTATTATCAGCCATAGCAATTCACGAAACTTTGAGGAAATGTCTGTGGGTGCTGCTCCGTCCCAGATCCAAAAGTCAAACAAGCTCAACTAGAAAATAGAAGTCTGGCAGTAAGTACCATTATATAGGTAGGGAAACAAAGAATGATGTCTTAAGTCACAAATTCTATTAAGCACACAAACTCCAAACTCACTGCCATGGAGTTAATTCTGACTCATAGTGACACTACAGGACAGGATAGGACTGCCCCTGTGAGTATCTGAGACTCAAATTCTTTAAGGAAGTAGCAAGTCATAGAAAGCCCCATTCCTCTCCCAAGAAACAGGTGGTGGGCTCAAACTGCGGACCTTGTAGCTAGCAGCCTAACATGTACCCTAACCACTACACCACCAAGGTTGCTCTATGAAGGTAGAGGAAAAGATGCCCCTCTGGAAACAGAAGGTATGGCTTGGTTCTCCACACTCTCTACTGAGGTCGGGTCTTAACATGCCATCAAAGAAACCAAGGATGTGGCTTGGTGCACACCTTCTACGAAGGTCTGGCCATAAGCCCACCCTATTCCTGTCTCTTAGTTGAGAACGCCTTCCAAAATGAGACCACAGCGACAGCCTTATGAAGTTCAGATTTATGATATAAGGATTTATGGCCAGATGGGACATATTAGTTGACCATAACTCAGAATGTAAGAAATGGAAAAATGTACATATTTAATATATAACTATTTCCTATTAAAAACCACAAAGGCTCTTCCTTGATTTATGTACCCTTACCAAACTTAACAAGACAGGATGAATAAAATTTTAAAATGTATATCAATGATGCTTATAATGTTCATGGCTGAGTAAAGAAGGACAATCAACTTACACGGAGCTGAGTGGAGCTGAGAATGGTCCATCTTGTGAAAAACGATGGGGTTTTATATTCTTATTTCATGCTCCTCTATTGGGGCCACAGGGGAAGCTATGTCTTTCATTTCTGTTCCTTTAGCTCTTTGCATAGTGTCAGGCATTCAGGAGCACTCAATAAATATTTACTGAATGTGTGAACTGAAAGATTTCAGTTACTGAAACATTTAAAAAATTCATTGTCAAAAAATGTAAAGTAGTACTCAATTTACCTTAAATCACTTAACATACGACACTGTAGTGCATTGGGTAAGAAAAAAAAGATATAGATCAACATCATTAGCCTGGGATTTCTGCAACTAAGTTGTGAAGTACAGCCAGAAGGCTTCTCAGAAGCAAGGAGAGTGAGACTTCATTTCACATACTTTGGATGTATTAGAGAAGGGAGCTGTCCCTAGGAAATGGGCAGCACGCTTTGTAAAGTACTGCATTTTCAGACCATAAGATGCACCAGTTTTTAGAACAGAAAACAAGAAAAAATATTCTGAACCAAATAGTACCAGTATATTAAAATATTTATTAAAATAAAGCAAAATGTGGTAATATTTAGTAGCATAAATGCAACAGTGATGTTAAGAACCATCATCATTATCATTAACAAATGAGTAAAGAGAGGCTCAACACTTTTCTAGTTTTCTAGAAACACTAAAAACTCATCATCACCAGTGTCAGAATTTATGAAGCTCTGTTGCTCACAATCACTTATTCAATTCATATTCTGGTGGTATTTTTGTGCAATTCTAGTTCTGGTGCGCATAGCAAGGATGCTTCTTCTCATAAATCTGTAGCACCATGATGGTGAGCCAGTAAAATTCTTAATGATTGTTTTTACAGCAATGTGTTTGGCTTCATAAATGATCATTTTTGCAAAAGCTGCGAAACCCATATTCCAGTGATATGTGATCCATTCTTTCATGCTCACTTGTCACTGTGGCCATTTTTCAGCATGCCCACGAAAAGTGTGCTTAATTTTATCAAGTTTTTGCAGCTGATCCTCCTGTTTTCTCCTCTCCCTTATTTTTTCAGTTGGAGGTGGCCCAAAATGTTTCTCCGCTGCTCTGTTTCCATGTGCTTTTGTATATTTTACTACCTCCAGTTTAAAAGGAATTTTATATGCTAATCTTTTCATCTTTGACATTTTTACCGTTAGAGAAGTAGTGTTTTTCTGAGGGAAATAGAGTTGTGAAAGAACTGTCAGTTGTTACAAGAGAGACATATTACCAGGCTGAGCCCCAGTGGCGTAGTGGTTGAGTGCGGGACTGCAGCCCACTGGCTTGGCGGTTCAAATCCAGCAGCAGCTCTCCAGGAACAAGGCTGGGCCTCCCACTCCCACCAGAGGGCAGGGATACCCCCAATAAAACAACAAAAAAAAGAAAGGCATATTACCACATACATCAGTATTATAATTTACGGTAACTCAAAGCACTTGGTCTTACTATGAAAGGGCACCAACCCTCCTGAGAGGCAGGGCTTTGCATGGCAGGGGAGTCTCTCTCTCTCTCTCTCTCTCTCTCTCTCTCTCTCTCACACACACACACACACACACACACACACACTCTCTTTCTCTTACCACGACAGGCCTGCCTGTCAGGACCCAGCACTGTATCACAGAGTCCCAGCTGAGACATGACCTGGTACCATCCCTAGCTGCCTCCTGTCTCAATGTTCTCATCCTATCAGTCTGTCAATCTCTCTCTCTCTCTCTCTCTCTCTCTCTCTCTCTCTCTCACACACACACACACACACACACACACACACACACACGAGGTGTGCACTGTGTCCATCATGTGATCTGACTGACATTGAGACTCCAGGAACACACAGCAATCCACAGCAAGCAAAAAGCAGCGGCATCATCAACAAATGTTCTGGGGAACCACACCTTTGGACCATAAGATGCACCCTCATTTCCCCTCCACTTTGGGGGTGGGCGGAGTGTGTCTTATGGTCTGACAAATACGGTGTATGGGCAACAGAAAAGAGGACGACTGTCCAGGAGACGGGCTGGCACTATCGCTGCAAACATGGGCTCAAACAGAATGAGGGTGCAGCGGGCACAGGGCGGGGTGACATTTTGTTCTGCTGTATACAGGGTCTCCATGAGTCAGAACTGACTCGGTAGTGCCTAACGATATTAACTTTAAAAAATATTGAAGAAATCAATATACAAGAATGTAAGAACTATTATCAGAGTATGTTTCTGAAAACAACGATGAAATAGTGAAAGCATTCGTATTAATCAACACCCATGAGTCGAAATCAACTATGTCAGAAGTTTGGGTTTGGGTTTGATTTTGGTAGTTACCACTTTCTCCACCAGATGGCATTCATGAATGAAACGGACTTGCGTGCTTTTCAAGAGACCAAATGAACAGATACACTAGTTAAGAAATTGTCGCTCATTTGTCTAATCGATGAGCAATTGTAGAAATTCACTGCTAAGAGAATCCAACGGCTGCTTGTCCTAAGGTTATAAAGCAAGACTAACAATTCAAGTACTTCTTTCAACTTTTATTGTTTGTGAGTTCCAGTATTATGTTGAGCATTAAAGATACGGAAAGCAAAAAAAGCAAATCTTTGTCATTAGAGAGTGTAATTTCTAAGAAAGTGGGCAATTGGTAAACAGACAACGAAAAATGAGTAAAACGAATGCTCAAACCCAGAAGCCTTTGTGCGGAGCCCTTGAAACCCATGTTAGAAGGGGTGGGTGAGCTGGGATTTGAGGGATGAAGGGACTTGCAGGGCAGGAAAACAGACATGATATTAATCCAACAAAGAAAACGGACAGCACAGACAAAGACAATGGGACAAAAGAACATGGTGTGTTTGAGGCTGACATAAGTTTACAGCATTGTACTCATGAGTACGTGTGCATGTGTGGGTGGGCACACCCGCAGAGAAAGAAATGAAAGGTCGGAAAAATAGCATTTGATGACGAAACAACAGGCAGGAATGATACATATGTATTTTACTTTCTAATTATAATAATAACTGCTGAAATTTGTTGGAGCATTTCTTTTTTTGCTGTTAAAATATAAACTATAATGTTTATTTTTCTTTTTAAAATCATTTTATTGGGGGTTCTTACAACCTTATCACAATCCATACATACATCCATTACGACAAGCACATTTGTACTTTTGTTGCCATCATCATTCTCAAAACATTTGTTTTCTAGTTGAGTCCTTGGTATCAGTTTCTAATTTTCCCCCTTCCCTCATGAACCTTGATAAATTATAAATTATTATTATTTTGTCACATCTTACAATGTCCAACATCACTCACTTTCCTGCTGTCCGTCTCCCAGGGAAGGGGGCTTATCCATAGATCGTTGTGATCAGTTCTCCCTTTGTACTCCACCTTACCCTTATGCTCCTGGTATCACTAATCTCATTATTGGTTCTGAGGGGTTTACCTGCCCTGGATTCCCTATATTTCCAGTTCCTATATGTACCAGTGTACATTCTCTGGTCCAGCCAGATTCGTAAGGTAGAACTGGGATCATGATAGTGGGGGAGGAAGCATTAAAAAACTAGAGGAAAGGTGTATGTTTCATCGTGGCCATACTGCACCCTAACTGGCTTGCCTCCTCTCTGTGACCCTTCTGTAAAGGGATGTCCAGTTGCCTACAGATGGGCTTTGGGTCTCCATTCCACACTTCCCCTCATTCACAATGATATGATATTTTGTTCTTTGATGCCTGGTATATGATTCCATGGACATGTCATGATCACACAGCCTGATGTGCTTCTTCCATGTGGGTTTTGCTGCTTCTCGGATAGATGGCTGCTTGTTTACCTTCAAGCCTATAAGACCCCAGACACTCTTACCTTTTGAGAACCAGGCACTATCAGCTTTCTTCACCACATTTGCTTATGCACCCACTTTGTCTTCAGGGACCATGTCGAGAAGGTGAGTATCATGGAATGCCACTTCAATAGAACAAAGTGTTCTTGCATTAAGGGAGTACTTGAGTAGAGGACCAATGTCCATCTACTACCTTAATACTAAACCTATAAGCATATGCACTTAGATCTATTTCCCCTTCATCATATATAAACATATTTACATATGCACATGTCTGTATTTAGACCTCTATAAATGCCCTATGTCCTTTCCTCTATTTCCGTTTACTTTCCTCTTGTCCCACTATCCTGCTCAGTCTTCATTTGGGTTTCAGTAATTCCTCTGCTACATTGCCCTTGCTTAGGACTTACCAGGTCTCCAACACTCTCTTCCCCATTGATTTTGGATCACTTGTTTTTTTTCTCTTGTCCCTGGATTTGTTAACACCTACTTCCTTTCCCCCACCTTCATCTCTTTCATGTCTTCCCAGAACCATAGGTCCTGTTGTTTTCTCCTCAAGATTGTTTACCCCACTTATCTAGACAGACCTACAGCGATGATAATATGTACAAAAACAAGACTGAGCAAAATAAAGCAACAAAAGAAAAGAGGAGAAAACAACAACAAAAAAACCAATGACAAAAAGAAAAAAAAAAAGAGGAAAGTCTGTAAATAGTTCAAGTTCTGCTTGTTGACCTTTAGGAAAGTTTTCAGGTTGATGGGGTGCCGTGTCCTCACCTCAAAGTCTATTTTTGGTGCTCCCTCAGGACTTCCTTGCTCTGTTCCCCTTACTGCTCTACTAATGGGGCATTTATATAAGCTGAATGTCATGATAAGTACTTGGATATATTACCCAATTTATTCTTCACTACAATTTTGCTATATGTTATTTTATATCCATTTTTTAGCTAAGACTTGAGAATGTTAGGCAAGTTCATCAGTTTAGCAAATGGTAAAGCTTGAGTTCCAACCCAAGTCACTATCTGACTCTACATTGTAGAAAATTCCTGAAATGTCTTAAGCAAGGGAATTCACGTTTTTATTTCTAATGATACACTGATGTAGAAAACATACTGAAATAGATAATGCTGGATTAATCAGAGGAAAAATTCTTTTCAAACACAACTTCCTATGAAAATTTACTCTATCATGCTGAGAATGAAAAACTGTATTTTTTTTAACAATAAACAACTTCTAGCTCACAGAGTTAATTATTTTAAGCTTTTAAAAACCCTATGATTGAAATATTTCCAGATAAATACCAAAGTATCATTGAGTCAAATCTCAGTTGCTATTTATGCAGGCAAGAAACAGGGCAAGTATGACTTTAAATTATCTATATGGTAACTTCCTTTCCTAATATGCATGAAAGAAAGATGGAAGGGATGTGCAATTGCCCAAGTTCTGTGCTAACTTGACTTGGCTAATCTAGTTTGGCAGTCACTAGATTGACACTCAATCTATAATGCTTTGTGATCGAATGTGAGCAATCAATTGGCTGAAAACCAATCAGCTGAATGTCTACCTGCTTTCTTAGGTGTTTGCCAATAGATGAGGATGTTCTGGCAAAGTTTACTTTTCCTGAACCCTGCATCCCACTGGACATTTTCGACTCTCACATGCTTGAGAAGTGAGCCAGCAGTCTTGAACTGCAGATTTTGAGGTTCACTAGCCACCCTGACCACATGAGTTAACAGCAGGCTCCAGCCTGACACATAACCCACAAATTTGACCCATCATTTTCTACAACTATGTGAGTCCACAACCATATGTATCATTTTCTTAAAATTTAGATATATATGTTTCACTGGTTTTGCTCCTCTAGAAAACCCAGCCTAAGACAGTCTATAGTATTCTTGTTCAGCTATTTTCATTGGTTTGTGAATGTAATGTAATAATCAAAATTTATAAATGATGAAGAGATAAATTTTTCTCTCGTGATTCTAAAAGAATAGCTCAGTCAACTTATTGAAGCTATCTTGAAAAAAATAAATTCCACAACTAATTCCTAGGATTCATTTTAAACACTATATTGAAGGATTCCTGTTGTTCTGCCCTTCAATTACCACTGTGGACTTGCTCTAGGAGCAAAGTCTCTTTCCTGCCCACTTTAAAAAAAAATGAATGGAGGTAGGCATGCTTTTCTTGGACAATTCATTCTAATGCATTGTAAATTACGGGGCAATAAAGTTCTCCATTGCTCCAACTTCTACTGGAAGAAGCCCTGCATAAGACAAGGAAACTTGGGTTCTGTGTCACACTGGCTAATTGTGTGGTTCTATGCTATTGAACCTTCTAGTCTACTGTTCGTCTATCTGTAAAACTGGGGAATGGACTGGGTGGGACAGGGGACAAGGAATAGAAATGGTACACAAGATCCTATTCTATCCTTATTTTATTCTGAAATTATCTTTTTACCATCTACCAAGTGATCCTGTCACCCTACAGTGGAAGTGTTAATAAGTAATGTAATAGCCAAAACCATGCTACGAAATAATCTGTAAAACCTATAAACTTGAAAATCTAAGAACTAATAGAATATTGATAAACTAATAGCTGAGGACAAAAATATGTTCCTAATTTTACTATATGCTTTGCAGGTGAATTAATTAGCAATCTCCCTAAGTTAAATTGCATGAGCTTAACAAACAGAAGGCTTCTTTACTATCCAGAAGGTTTAAAATATGCTCATATTTTCCTGAATAATTAGAACAGAAGTTTCCCTGAAATCTCGGTGTTAGCTTTAGTGACTTAGTAGCTATCAATTGGCAGTATGATGCCATTACTAAATTGCCAGAACAAGCTAAGAAATCAGATGGCTTCAAATTCCTGCTGTCACATTAGTGACAATGAAAACATCCATTTTTTAGATAACAGAAACTCTCTTACTGAATCTTAAATAAGACAGCCAAAATGAGACAGAGTATGACTGATTTTCAATATTATAACAGAGTGGTGTTAATAGCCAGCCATGATAAATGAGTGGACTGGGTAATATCCTGTGTAAAATACTCATGTCAAGAATTTTAAAGACCTAAAAATAATGATCAAATCAATGACCCAAAACCTCCCAACAAGAAGCAGGTCCTGAGCAAAATTATATCACAATGAATTATAGCATTTATAGAAGAATATACACCAATATTGCTTACATGCTTTCTTAACAAGAATGAAAGAATACCCAGGAATACATCTATAAAGCACACATAACCACAAAGCTCACACCATTTTAAGATACCACAACAAGAGAAAACTATAGGTAAATGTCTCCTGTGAGTATACGGAAATATTCTCACAATGCTAGCAAATCAAATCAAATCATATATTAAGAATCACAGAGCATGACCAAGTTTGATTTATTCCAGAAATTCAGGATGGTTCAGCATTTACAATCAATCCACAATAGAGGAAAAGAAACAGTTTCACGTGAGGGAAAGTAAAAATATTTTGCCACAAAAATTAAAGATACCATCATTAAGCAAAACTATCAAAATATGAAGCTAAGATCTCACACCACACCCTCCGCATATGTCTACAGACTTCTGACGGCCGTGTTTCTATCTCTCTAGCTCATCCTTAAAGAATGCAACATTCTTCGGGTTTTATCACATCAAGACAGCACTTTGGGTAGCTTTCAGGAAAGGGACACAGATTGTGTTTGTTTTCTTTTTTAAATTTATTATTTATCGGTGTGTGTTCATTTCCAAAGTTCTTTGAGTTTGGGGTACAAAAAGAAGCCTGAAAAGACAAGGTCAGAGGAGTCGTGTGAATACAGTTTCTTGAAAAGAAACTCAAGGAACAAGCCTTGCCACTCCCAGAAAATGACCCAGTGTATTGCTGTTCTGGAAAATACTTCTTGGCTCAATTTTCCTGGGCTTTCTCTCATCAGAGCAGTTTTCTATTTTCTTAAACTTCATCACTTATTCGTGGAATTAAATTCACAATAAGTCCAGGATTGTTCTATGTCCTTTGAGAAAATCTATCAAAATTACCCCTTTAGAATGTCCCAAACAGGCTGGGCCCTGGTGGCGTAGTGGTTGTGCGCGGGACTGCAGCCTGCTGGGTTGGAGGTTCAAATCCAGCAGCAGCTCTCCAGGAGCAAGGTTGGGCCTCCTACTCCCACCACCAGAGGGCAGTGATGCCAAAAAAAAGCCCCAAACAGTTATACCCTCCTAATCTGTTCACCCTGCCTTGAATATAGCTAGTCCAGCAGATTCCCTCAAAGACCACTATTTTGATTGGATCCTGCTGTCTACATCCTATTGGTAAATCCAAGATTCATCCGGGTTAGGATTCACTCCATAAAATCACCTTCATTACATTCCGTCTTGCTTAAAAGACTGACCAAGAGATCAGCTCTTTTGAATTAGTTGATCTTTGTGTAATACTCTTGGCACCCACTTCAAGTCAAAAATTTGTTAAGGCCAACATGTTCAATTAAATTGAAAATGTTGAACCAAGCTAAATCCCAGTAGCTATTGCATCAATAGTACTTCTTTGGTCTTCTTCCAGTTTCTGGATTTATTTATACCAGTGTATATCCTCTGGTCTAGTTGAATTTGTAAGGTAGAATTGGTGGGACAGTCACCTAATCTGGTGTCAATTTGAGGATTAAGAGTTTTGGGGTGGAGTCTAACATGTCTATCTGGAGATAGCCAACGAGACCTCTGTGTGGGCACCAGCCATTGCCCTTGATCAAGCCTTACCTGACCTCCTAAACGCTCCTCTCCATCAATTTTGGATCACTTGTTCCCTTGTCTCTGGGTTTGTTATCACCACTTCCTTTTCCCTGCCTCCCACTCTCCCATTCCCCCCTTCCCTCACCAACATCGATCTCATTGTTTTCTCCTCCAAATTGCTTATTCCACCTATCTTATCTAGATAGACCTGCAGAAATAATAATATGCACAAAAATAAGACAAAGCAAAACAAAGCAACAAAAGAAAACAAAACAACGACAACAAACACTAACAAAAAAGAAAAGCCTGTAAATAGTTCAGGGTCTCTATGTTGACCTTTAGGAGTATTTTCAGGTCAACAGGGTGTCATGCCCTGGCCCCAAAGTCTATGACTGGTATTCCCTCGGGACTTCTTTACTGTGCTCCCCTTGCTCTTCTGTTGCTTACCCTTAGTGTTTTGCCTTGGTGTGTGTGTTTGCGGGGGTGGGGGGGGGGAGCGGGGGTCAGATGAGGCAAAATTCCCACACTGTGTCTCCAGTGTGTCCCCCGTAGGGCTATGGAAGACTAAATTTTCATGGAAGCTGGCAGTCCCTTTCTCTTACGGAGAGCTGGTGGGTTTGAACTAGTGACTCCTCAGTTAGCAGCCCCAGGTTTAACCCACAGCACCACAAAGACTCCTTGAAAGAGATTAAGGGTGATTTAATTTTTTTCATGGATTAGAAGACTCAATAGTATTAGGATGTTTCCATTACCCAAAGTGACCTACAGACTCAATGCAACCCAATAAGGCTTCCAAAAGCCTTCATCAAAGACAGAAAAATTAGTCCTCAACTTCACATGGAATGGGAAGAGGCCCCAGTAGCTAAAGCAATGTTGAAAGAACAAAGTAGGATCTTTGTCCTAGTGTTTTTAAAATGTACTATATAGCCAATCTATTGCCATCAAGTCTATTGATAAGATACTACAGAATAGGGTAGACCTGTCTGTCTGGGTTTCCAATGTAATAAATCTTTATGAGAACAGAAACTCACTTTTTCATTTTTCTGTGAAGCACCTCGTGGATTCAAACTTTAGTCCTTGCAGTAAGCCCAACGTATAATCCACTACACCACCACTGCTCTTTCTTACTGCCATCCAGTTGCTATGGCTCACAGTGATCTCATAGGACAAGGTAGAACTGGCCCTGCAGGTTTCCAAGACCACAACTCGTTATGGGAATGAGAAGCCTTCATCTTTCTCTGGTGGAGAAGTTGTCTTCAAACGGCTTACCTTGGGGTTAGCAGACCAATGAATAACCTACTACAATACATGAGAGTTCCTTAAAACATATTATACATTTACTATAAACACATCAGCTTGCTGGCATTCTCTGCTGTCAGCCAAGATCCATCTGACATCACCAATGACATTACTTCATAGTATATCCTCTTCCGAATCTGACTTGAATTTCCAGAAGCTCCCTGTCAATGTACTAATGCCACCTTTTCAAAATTATCTTCAAATAAAATTTCACTTGCTAAGTAATACCCTAAGTAATACTAAGGGTATTATTAAATAATTTCTGTATTCTGTTGATTTCTTTGGAATAGACACAAATATGGTTCTCTTCCAGTTGGTTGGCCAAATTCTTTGTAATAGCTAAGTGAGTGCTTCCAGACCTTCATCAGTTCCTTGAAACATTTCAATTAGTATTCCATCAATACCTGGAGCTTTATTTGTTAGTTAACGTCTTCAGGTAAGATTTATTAGGTAGAATTTATTAAATGCATTTGGCAAACAGATCTGACAGTTATTCTTAGTGTTTCACTCTTAGGTTGGTTTGTATTATAATGTTTCTACCATTAACTAATTTTATTCCACAAACCAAATACTTGCTATGTTAGGAAACAATGATGTTTAAAGGGTAAAACCATATTTTAAAGACCGGAACAAAAAACACTCTTGATTATATTAAAGAAATACCAAATACCTGAGGAAACCCTATTCACTTTTGGAGAGGATAATGCTTAAGTTCCTTATAGGTCAATGGACTGACATTGAGGTTCACACAAGTCTTGCATCATTAAAATAACATCAGAAAATTCAATTTAAAATTGCCTCCACTTGGACAGTGGCATTCATAGTGTAATATGAGTAGAAAGTGCAAAAATCAGACAAAACAGAACACCTAGGTCAAAGACCTATTTCAAAGCATTAAGACCAATCTGCCCCAGGTGGATCTTAGGTCTGAGCCTCTTCTTCATGTTTCTTCTGCAGGACCTGCCCACCGTCAGGTGCGGGCCTGGGAGACAATGTGGCTGGGGCACAGACGCTAATGCCTCCAGCTTTACTGTATCATCAAATGCCGTTCTGATTTTTTTCTACATTACAATAGAGCAGGAATGATTTAAAGGGAAACTGCAGCCATGCTATTCTTTAGAGCAGATTTAGTACAAGGGCCTCGTGACATTTTCCAGCAGCAGCGGAGCAGCTCGTAATTAAATATCAAGGAGCTAATGACCTGGTTGACTCAAAGAGCTTTGGGTTGGTGCAATTAGGACTCCTTCACTGAGGCCCTCTCTCTTCTCGGGTTCCTGAGGTGCAGCTCCGGACTCCAGGACAAGGCAGCTGGGAAAAGGAACGCGAGTCGCAGCATCCATGCTGCCAGGCATGCTCAGCACAGCCTGCACCTCCGCTTTCTGTGCATTTCCCAGTGTCTGCCGCAGTGCAGCATTCTGGTCCAGCAAACGGTAGCTAATGGAGCATTTCTGTTTTTTGACTACTCTGAACCAAACAGAAGCAAGAGGCATTTTAATACAAGTACAGAGGCACCCAGACTCTCCTGAGCCTCTACCCTGCCAGAAAATTGTTGCAAATGACTTTTTTGCCCCCGAGAAGATGGAAACTTCCTAGATTAGAACCTAAAGCACGTCTTTCAGAATGAGAGAATGAAATAATTGCCAAAAGAAAGTTCGGGGTGGGGGGTAATGGTGGTATCCTTACTTATGATTAAACGGTGATGAAGAGTTCCTGCGGCTTACAGAGGGAAAACAAAATGATCTGGCCTGCTTGGACAAAGATGGGTGAGAGAGAGACTCCTCTGGGTTATTTGCCAGCCACTACAGGGGTGTGTGGGAGAAGGAGGAGGCGTTCTACTCCCATAGCGTGTCACAGTCCTGGAAAGCCACAGGAGCAGTTCTATCCTGTCCTAGAGGGACACGGTGAGTTGGCATCGCCTTGATGGCAGTGATTTTGACTTTTCCATTTTAAAGCGGATGAGGTACCAGGCATAAAAAAGCCAGGGAGAGTCATTCAGACTCAAGGTTCGGTCCTCCCAGCTCTGTGAGCCATCTCAATACACAGGTCTTCACTAGTCTGGGTCATGTTGATGGTTACAAAGTTTGAAGAATTTTGTCTTCATTTATATAATACGGACAGCAACATATAATCACTCAAAATGATGACGTAAAGGTAATTTCAATGACATGGGTATTGTTTACAGTATATTGCTAGCTTCCCCCCCACACACATACTTTTTTTCTTTTTTACAAAACTCCTAAGGTGTGAATCCACATACACATAAATATGAATGCGCATCACTATGCAGACCACTCTTGCTGGAGGTTTTCTCTGAATGCAGAAACCACATGCTATGTTTTTAAAATGGGATTTCTACAGGAAGTATGTATCACGCTTGCAACTGAAAACAAATGTTGAGGGAGAAAGCAAGGATAGCTGGGAGAAAAGAAAATTAGACAGCACCGTCCATTCTCCCCCACAAGAAGAGCAAGCAAGGAATACAGGATGTGAAATCTTCTTTTGAATTTACCCGTAAATGTTAACCTGCTCTCCCTGTAATCATTTGACTTTGGTCGCAGCAGGAAGCCTACCAAAAAGGTATTTGGGATGGGCTGTAACCCATGGAAAATAAGAGCTAAAAATAGAAGATGCCCTTTTTTTGTTACACTAAGACCAGCAAAAGAGAAGGATGCCAGGAGGCATCTTTCTGAATACAGTTTAATGGGTTCCACTTTAAAAAAATTGATCATCCGGATTTCTTATTTTTCACTTTCTCAACTTGTCAACTTACATTTAAAATGAATAATGTCCTAAAGTTGAAAACATTTGCTCTTGCTACCTTCTAGCTTTAAAAGAAGAGAGAGAGAGAGAGAGAGAGAGAGAGAGAGAGAGAGAGAGAGAGAGCCAAATTCCCTATAGGGATAGGATTAATGACATATGGTAATTACATTAGGTGGAATATCCATAATAACATGCACCCCCATTAAACACATTCCTCAAGAGGCACTTTCATTAAAGAGAAATTCAATCTTTAAAATTCATAAACAGAAAGTGATACATCAGGATCCTTTTTTTATGCATTCAGATGGTCGGAAGTCATTTGTTCCACCTTGGCCCAGAATCATTTCAAATGAAAAGAGAAAAAAGGTTAAGATTATAGACCTTGAAACAAGCAAGGAGCAACACACCGCAGACTCAATATTTGCAGTTATCATTTCAGGAAAAAGTATCAAGGCCACACAAATAATGTGCACTTCCTATTGGTGCTGATACTCCTTGGTCAACTGTAGCACCTTTCCCACCACCACATCTCTAGGGATAATGAAAACAGAAGGCACAAAGGACAAGAAAGGCAATAAACAAGTAGAACTTCTGCTCCTTTCCACGCTAGAGGTGCTTCACATGCCCACCTCCTATCTGAAGATACCTGTAAAGTTCTCAACCTTAAAAAATCAACCTGTACGTGGAGCAGACAAGCAGAGAAGCTGGATTACACAAAGAAGAAGAAGGTGGCATCAGGATTGGAGGAAAGCTTATTAATAACCTGGAATATGCAGAAGACACCATTTTTCTTGCTGAAAATGAGGAGGACTTGAAACACTTGCTGATGAAGATGAAGAATTGCAGCCTTCAGTATGGATCACAACCCAGTGTCAAGAAGACCAAAATCCTGACAACTGAAGCAACATCATGATAAATGGAGAAAAGACTGAAGCCGTCGAGGATTTTGGCTTGCGTGGTTCCACAGTTTGTGCTCAAGAAGCAGCAGTCAAAAGACTCGCTGTCTTGGGTAAATCTGCTGCATATGACCTCTTTAGAGTTTCTTTGAGAACAAAGGTGCACCCGGCCAAGCCATGGCATTTTCAATGGCCTCATATGCATGTGGAAGTTGAACACGGAGTAAGGAAGACTGTAGAAGAATCGATGCATTCAAAGTGGGCTGGAGAAGAATAAAATACCATGGACTTCCCTAAGGACAAACAAGCCTGTTTTGGAAGAAATAGGGCCAGAGAACTCCTTGATGGCAAAGGTGATGAGATTCGGACTAACATCCTGGAGAGACCAGCCCCTGGAGAAGGACATCATGTTCCATCAAGTGGAGGGGCAGCGAAAAAAACTGGACGATCCCCCCAGGAGATGGCTGCCACAGTGACTGCAACAATGGGGTCAAACACAGGAAGGGCTGTGAGGATGGAGCAGGACAGGACAGTGTGTTGTTCTATTCTGCATGAGGTCACTGTGGGTCAGACCCAACACAACCAACAACATCACATTTTTCTTCCAATTTCATGCTTAATTACCCCCTTTTCACTTGGGTTCCATAAATTTGTTTTACAGGGGGGAAGAACTAGGCCTTATTAAAAACCTATCACATCACCCAACTGTATAAGCACTTTCTTAGTTTTGTTTTTTTGTTTTTTTGGTGGTGGGGGAGTGGCATCACTGTCCTCTGGGGGGAGTAGGAGGACCAGCCTTGCTCCTGGAGAGCTGCTGCTGGATTTGAACAATCAACCTAGTGGGCTGCAGTCCCTCACACAACCACTATGCCACCGGGGCTCAACCCACACTTTCCTAATTTTTATCATTTAATGCTCATAGTCATTTTACAGAGGAAGTACAGAAAGGTTAAATTCCCAAAAAGGCCATTTAGGTAGTGAATGATGGGGCTGAAATCCAAACCTAGCTCTCTCTCCTGCTTTAAGAGACATATGTTTCCAATACACATATCTATGGGGAGTACTACCCATAATCACAACCATGTTATATAACTTTTACTCATCTAGGTGCCCAGGTTTGCCATGAATCTTAGCCTATGGGTAAATCAATGTGGGAGTATAATTTTAGGAGCTAACCTCAGTCAAAAATACAAAATTCAGAAATAGGTGAAAAACATCATGTATTAAATGTGAACATTTTAATAACAAAAATGCATATTGTAAGCTGAGCCCC